>MCJB01003036.1:37777-140542 GCA_002018475.1 Nicotiana obtusifolia
CTCTCTGCGGGACTGCGGCACATACTTCTCCAAGAAAAGAGTGGAGAACTGTTGCCAAGTAAGGGGCGCTGCATCAACCGGTCTACGTCTCTCATAAGCCTCCCACCAATTAAAGGCAGCTCCCGTGAATTGAAATGTGGTAAATGCCACACCACTAGACTCAAGAATCCCGGCTGTCCGAAGCATTCGCTGACACTTTTCAAGAAAACCTTGGGCATCCTCGCCCTCAGCACCACTGAATGACGGAGGCTGGAGTCTGCCAAACCTTTCAAGACGACGCTGCTCATCGTCCGGCATAACTGGTACTATGAATTTCTGAGCCGGTGCAACTGGCTGAGCTGGAGGTGCCCCCGGCATCTGAAGTCCCTGCACTGCCTGCTCAGTTGTACGGGCAACTGGAGTTTGATTGCCTCCCCCGGCCTGAGAAGTAGTTGCGGCTGTAGTGGCTGAAACCGCCTGAGCTAGGCCAGTGCAAACGGTTAAAATCTAAGCCAAGGTCTCCTGAAGACCTGGAATAGCTGCAGGCACAGCTGGTGCCTGAACTGGGGCTGCTGGAGCCTGTTCCTGAGTTGGGGCAGCTGGTGGATCGACAGATGCTGCCCTCTCTGCTCTGCCTCTACCACGACCACGACCACGACCGCGTCTACGGCCTCTGGTGGCCTCAGTGGGTAGTACTGGTGGTCGTCCACCTCGTCTGGTAGTTCGCGGCCTCGCCATCTGTAGAAGAATAGGATAGCAGAAGTTTTAGTACTCGGGCCTAATGTTCGCACGACAAGAATTTCAAGAATATGAAATTTTCCTAAAAAGGTTCTGCAGACTCTCGAAGATAAGTACAGACGTCTCCGTACCGATCCGCAAGAATCTACTAAACCCGCTCATGACTCGTGAGACCTATGCAACCTAGGCTCTGATACCAAGTCTGTCACGACCCAAAATCCCAACCCGGTCGTGATGGCGCCTCTCATGAAGACAAGGCCAGCCAATCTAAACTAACCTCATTTTAACAGTTAAATAATACGAAAATAATATAAGTATGGTTTAATAATAGTAAATTGCGGAAAAATATAGTAAACCATCCCGACTACAGCCCTCAGATCGGGGTGTCACAAAGTCATGAGCCACTAATGCAATCCTAATAATAAAATAACTATTACAATATCTTTGGTACAATGTTTGAAGAAAGTGGAAACAACAAAATAAAAGAGATACGGGGCTGCGAACGCCAACAGCTACCTCGTAGTCTCTGAATCACCATCCTGACAATAGAAGTCAATACCTCGGGGCGGAATCGATAACGCCTGAATTTGCACACATGGTGCAGGGAGTAATGTGAGTACTTCCAACTCAGTGAGTAATACATATAAATAATGACTGAAGGTAAGAAACACATAAGACTTAGAGCAATCCACGATGAAATAGTAAACACATGTAACATCTCAAATAGATAACACGAAGTAAATGGAAACAACACCAACACAACCAAATATGCAATGCGATGCGATGCAATGCAATGCAATGCAAGTCATGACTATCGTGGCGGCGTGCCACCCGTTCCCTGGGTACCCAGCGCTTACTGTGGGGGGTTCAGTAGCCAATACTTTGTGACGGCGTGTCACCCGATCCATGCATATTACATCTCGTGGCGGCGTGCCACCCGATCCAATTTACATTCCGTGGCGGCGTGCCACCCGATCCAATAAAAATCATTTGAAAATATCATTTGAGTTTCAAAACTGAGTTTATGAAATGAATCAATGCAGCAACAATACCCCTTAAGGGTTCACATAACCAGCGAGATGCCAAATAATACCCCTGAAGGGTTCACATAACCAGCGAGATGCCAAATATGATGTATTAAACAATGAAAAATACCCCTGAAGGGTTACATAACCGGCGCGAAGCCCAAATATGATTTAGTACAAAATGACAACTACCCCTGAAGGGTTCACATAACCAGCCGAAGCCCAAATATGGCAAGTAGCCCAAATCACAATGATATCAATTAGATTTCAATCAAGTATGTAGTAGAAATCATCAATCGGGATGGACCAAGTCCCAATCCCAGAAGTAAACAACCCCATGCTCATCATCGAGCATGTGCCTCACCTCAACATAGCACTATGAGGTTCAAACCCTCAAGACATCATTTATAAACATTACTCACCTCAAATCGGCTAAATCCTTAGACCGCGACGCCTTTGCCCTTTGAATTAGCCTCCACGTGCATCGAATCTATCCAAATTCAGAACAATTACATCACAATATGTTGAGGGAATAAAACCCAAGCAAAACAATCAAATTTACTAAGAAATCCCGAAATTAACACAACCCGAGCCCCGGGCCCCCGTCTCGAAATTCAGTACTTTTCACCCCAACGGGTTCCTTATCTTCTCACGAGTTCAACCATATAAAATTTGTCGAATTCCGACACCGGATCGACCTCTAACCCTCACACCTAAGCCTTAGGGTTTTCCACAATTTTCCCAACTTAAATCACCAATTAATTGCTAAAAATAGTGATAAACTGAGGTAATTCCTCCAAAATTGAGTTACGAATACTTACCTGATGTTTCTCTTGGAAACCCTCCAAGAATTGCTTCAAAACTTGTTTCAGTCCGAGCTCTCTAGCTCCAAGTATGTTTAAGATAACCAAAACTCTTCCTTTAAGAATTTGTCCATGAAAATCTCCCTTGGATATAGTTTTGGGGTTGATTTATGGTGATTCTATGGTGTTTTGAGGTGTTCCTCTTCGTGGGTAACGAATATGGGTCTTGTAGGGCAAAATGAACACTGAATTCTACTTAAAAATCATCAAAAATCGGGTTAAAACACCCCTGTCAGGTCAAAAATGCGATTCTCTATGCCAAAAATGCAGTTCGCATTTCACCTTTGCGGTTCGCATTTTTGGTCGCAAATCTCGCCCCAAGTTCTGTGTCAGTTTGCGATTTACAGGTCAAAAATGCGGTTCGCATTTCACATTCTGCGGTTCGCATTTCTGACATTTCTGCAGATTTTTCCTTGACACAAAAATAGGCATAACTTTCTCATACGATGTCCGAATTGGACGATTCTTTTTGCTATGACTCCGAAATTTCAATACGGATCTAATGCTTCAATTAAAACTGAATTTGGAGTCAATTTGCATAATATTATACCACTTATTCTTGAAGATACGACATCGACACATTGTTGAAATGCCAAAGTTAAACTCCATCGACCATCCAAAATCCACTCGAGGCCCTCCGGAAACTCAACCAAACATGCCAACATATCCCATAACATTATTCAAACTTTTTCCAACCATCAGAACGCTCAAAACAACCTCTCAACACCAGATTCGCGTTGGATTCAAGCCTAAGGATTTCGAAATCTTCTAAATCGCTCTTTTAATCTAGACCCAACCAAACCACGTCCGAATGACCTGAAATTTTACACACAAGTCATAAATCACATATCAAAGCTACAGCAACTTTCGGAATTCCATTCCGACCCTCGGATCAAAATCTCGCCTATCAACCGGAAATCGCCAAAATTCTAACTTCACCAATTAAAGCCTAATTCTACTCGGGACCTCCGAAACAAATTCCAATTTCACTCCTAAGTCATAAATCATCTCCCGAAACTAATCGAATCTTTGGAATTCACATCCGAGCCTTCTAACTCATAAGTCAACATACAGTTGACTTTTACAACTTAAGCCTCCTTGAAAGAGACTAAGTGTCTCATTTCTTACCGATTTCACTCCGAATGCAACTTACTCAATTAAATTACCTAAAAAACTGATAACAAGGCATAATGATATAGATATTGAGGAAGATGGAGCAGTAACCCATGAGACGATTTACTGGGTCGTCACAAATTTTGGTGTGTGTTTCGAGCTCGTCAATTCACACTTAGGTTCTGACCTTAGCAGACTTAGACTAGACTTGGAACTTAGATTTGTTTGTACTCTGCTTTAACTGTATTTAACTTGTAATTATATGCTTACGTGCCTTACTTGGTCATTATGCTTGCCTACTTATCATGCCTATTATTATTACACCCCTATCTATTACCGCTTTATATATACTGTCATAACACTTGTTCCTATCGAGTCTTGGCCATACACTATCACACACAATGGCACGCGAGGGTTATCGTTTACACCCCTCCGAACCTTCTTTTCAATAATATTTCTTTAGTTTAAGAGAATCGCTTTGTCAGGTAACCTAACATAACTTCTCGTAGTCTTCAATCCAATTCAGAAGTAGGAAACACTCTACTCTAGCAAACATAGGTCAGATTGCACAAGCCGTGGGTGAGTCGGTCCTTGGAATCGACACATAATTCTGGAAACCACCTTAATGTCAACAGGTCATGCACCCAATAACATGACTTCTATGGAAAGACAAACAAACCATGATGAGATACTTATTGATCCGAAGCAAACACTTGTCAAACCCTTCCTTTACCCACTTCAGAAATGGAAATCAACGAAAACATCCCTGAGATCAATATGGTGATGGGAGCACCACACAAGCTGAAGCAGTGGTGGAAGAATATCCATCGAGAGCATGGAGACGAAATTCGGACACACCTGGGAGCACTTACCACTCTGCTAAACATCCGAGCTGACAAGGTGCTTACTCGCCTGCTAATGGAGTTCTAGGACCCGGCCAAGGTGGTGTTCAAGTTTGATGATTGTGAGTTAGTGCTGACATTAGAAGAAGTTATTAGTTTCATGGAGCGGCCATTTACATGGAGGAAACCGATACTACTAGTTACCGTGCCCGATTATAGGTTTCTTGATGCTTTGGGTCTGGCAAACAGTCGAGGTTTGAGAAACATCAAGGATGGATGGGTAAGCTTGGACCAACTATTCGACAGGTTCGGACACCATGAAAGCTATGAATGGTACTTGGGAGAATTTCAGTGTGATTAGCCAACATGGGAGAGTCTCTGGCCCATAACTTTCTCTTTGCCGCTGTTACGATTGTTGGTTTTCCCGCAAAGAAGAGGTCGGTTCAACATCAACTTGTTACCCGTGGTTCTGCGACATTTTGGGGCAACCTCCAAGCCACTCTGGTAGCCATGGTATTAGCTGAGATTCTAACGGCTTTGTCTGCATGTGTATGAGGGTATGATTTCTTTAAGGGATGTAACCTGCTGCTTCAAATCTGGACCACGTGACGAGCGCAAAACACACACTTAGCTAGTCAAATATAGTATAATATAATATTGCGTCCACAAGGATTGGATTTAAACGATATTATCGTAGTTTGTAGCTTAGATTGCTATTCAAGATAATCAACAGTTTAGAATTATGTGATTAAAAACTAAAATTAACTAAGAATCTAAAGCTAATTGACAAATGACAATTCAACAAAAGTAAGCAAGGAGGATATCAATGGGAGAAAATAGGGATTGATTGGATAGGTGCAAGATAAATGTCTGGGATTTAACTCTAATTAATTCACTTCTAATGTTCAAGTGAGTCTCTCGAATTCACTCAATATTAGTTCAAACGTTTAGTAGAAACTCCTTTCTCGATTAAGTCTCAACCTCACAATATGAACCAATTTAAGCACGGTGAAGATATGAACAACTTCTTAGTTGATTGGTCTTTAGGAAAACCTCTTTCGATTATCCTCCTAACTAGGTTTAATCAACAATTCAACTAGCCTCTTTCGATTACTAAGAAGAATTAATGAATTCAACCAACAAGATAATGCAAAAGTATCATAAGTTATGCCTTTCTCGATTACATGAACATTTCAATACAGATGCAACAATCAAAATATCCAAAACAATTCAATATATAAAAACTAAAGTTATAATCCACAAACAAATATCAATACACCAAATCCATCAAACCCTAAAGGGAACTACTCCATAGATATGGTGCAATTCATCACAAATATGTTTATAGTAAAGGAAAACAAAAAACGACCCAAACTCTTATCTTGAGTGAGGATTGAATAATGAATTCCTTGTGCTTTTTATTTTCCACCTCCTCTTTAGGTCGTAGATGATTCAAAAGTCCCAAAAATAATATTTTTACATGTATTTATACCAAGTAGGGTCGGGCCCAAACGAAATACCTTTTCCTACTCGAATTTTGACAATTACTCTGTAGAATTTGTACAGGCGCGCCGCATGGGGCGACATGCCACGCGGGGCAGTAGTGGAGATCTTCATAGGGCATCACAATTTAGAGGCAGCAGACTTTGTACAGTTGCGACGCCCCACGCACCGCTCCACGCACCACAGCTGTGGAAGTTTCTCAGATCCGGCTTTTTCCTTGATTTTTGATATCCAGATGTAGTCCTCGACCTCCGAACGGAATCCTGGATTAATCCCTTAGGCTTTTACTCAGACTTTAAAGCTCTAAATAGCTCGAATTAGCTCCATAATATCTACATCACTCGGAATCACTCCTACAAGACATAAAACACGACATAAGTATAAAACACTAGCGATTAAAGCTGAAACACAATTAAAATACAGTAAATTAGAGTGCAATAAGAGCCTACAAGACGTGATTATACTGTACCATCAACATCCCACATTTAAACCATTTTTCGTCCTCGAGCAATCAAACTAAACTTTATAAAGACACGACCTTTTTAAACAACTCTCCTAACTCATCATACCAAGAATATTTAAAATAGATTAAGCCCAATAGTGTAATATCCTAGCCTCCAGATTTGACTCACAAGTACCACTTATTTTTCACAACCTGCTTACTTACTCTAACATAGAGATCAACGACATTACCTTCCTTCGTAAATCAAGTGCCCTCACACAACAACAGAGAGTAGTTCCACACACAATTAAATTTAAGAACAATTAGGAACTCAAGATAGAAAGAATTCACTCACTCTTAGAAACAACATTCATATGCCACAAAAGATGCACCATAGGCTTGCCCGTAGTGTGCTACTCAAGTAGGACGTTAATTGGTTGTAATGTAAGCTACGAGATGGGTAGGATACATTTAGATGCAAGAGTGACTACATATCGCTAAGCACTTTTGATACATACACTTTTTTCACTTTCAAAACCCCACTATTATGTCAAACAAAAAACTCCACATTCACATCAATATACATTAACTCCGTACTTCTTTAAGCATAATTACATCAGGTTACCACTTATCAAAGAATCATTACACAATAATACAACATTTTTTCTCTTTCTTTTTCAATTCAAATGGCTATTGCTTTTTCAATACATTGCACCTTTCTCCTTATTTCATTAGTTCCACTCAATGGCCAAACCAGCAACCCCACACTTCAACTTTTACAAAGTTCATAATAATTTTAAGTGCTCATGAGAGGTGAAAAGGTTCAAGTAGATGGTCAATTCAAACAAATGGGTAAGACTTGTAATGTGGTTGCCAAAAACAGGATTACAGGCTCAACGGGGTTAACTACGATACATAACAATTAGGTGGGTAAAAGCATATAACTAGCTCAACAGAGAAACACCTAAATCAGTTCCAAGACTGAATAAAACTACCATTTCTCTTTGCAAACACCCGGGGCAAGTTCTAGACATCAAATGTAACGCGCAAAATAACACAAAATCTCACACACATATGGCACATAACTCACTCAGAATTGGACTATCAAGACACTCTAGTAAAAGCAGTTAAGCAAAATTAATATCATACAATTTAAGGTACTTGTACATGAGTCAAAAATTGAGCTTAAGCGTCACACTAAAGCACTCACTATTCTCAAGGCATAATAAAGTTAAGAGATGTTGCCTTCAATTCCATTCGTAGCACAATGTTTCCTACTATTCTACAAAATAAAAACTAACTACACCTGGTTCAAACAAAACCCTCGAAAAAGAACTGCGGCACAAAGAAAAACCAAGGGGGATTTTACACGACCTACAAAAGAAAATCTTTTTGTCCTTTTTTCTTTCAACTTTAATCCCTCAAGAAACCGGTCGAATGATATACACTGTTGGAAAAAATCAAAAATTTTAAACTTTTTATGTTTTTTCAATTTTTTGTTCTCTAGCTCTACTACTCAAACTAACAAAAGAAAACTAAAACTAATATACATACAACACACAACTACAAATATTCCCCCACCTCACACTTTAAGTTGTGGCATGTCCCCATGATACACAATTAAAAAGCATAAGGTAGAGGAAACTTCCCTGAATCTCTAGTTGAGGTCTGAGTCGAAGTCGAGCTCCATTCTTCCCGCCTGAACTAGTGCACACATCCATGCAGACAACTTCTTCTTAGCCATCTTGGGGTACACCCCACACTTATCGTTCTCATTCGCTACAACCTTCTCTTTTGAACTCTTCACTTTCCACTCAACACTTCCAGCTGGCTTCTCCTTTTTCACCCCTTTCTCTACATTCATCTCGAACGTTACAATCTCTTTACCCACTCTAAGCATGAGTTTTCTATCATGTATATTTATAATTGCTCTACCCGTTGCTAAGAATGGTCTTCCTAAGATTTGGGTATCTCCTTGTTCTCTTCCATCTTCACCACTATAAAGTCTACTGGAAATACGAGCTTATCTACCCGAACTAAGACATCTTCCACTATGCCCTCGGGTATTATAGTTGTTTGGTCTGCCAGCTGCAAAGATATTGGTGCTGACATGTAGGAGAGAACTTCTGTGAATGGAAAATATACATTAACCTGTCTCAGTATATCCAGAAATCTCTTAAATTGCTTGTCCATCTTTTTTCTATATAGCTTTTGGGGAAAACGTAGAGCCGGCATATGCTCTCTCTCATTTGATTCCTCCCTTCTTGAAGTTTCCTCTTTCTTCTTTTTCTCAGTTCCCTTATTGCCTTTCTTCTTCTTATCAACTTTAATTTTTAGCTGCTCCCCACTTTCTTTTTTAGGTACCACCTCTTTTTGGATAGGAGTGGGATCTTTCAACACTTGCCCGCTTCTCAAGGTCACAACATTCACCATTTCTTTGGGATTACTCTCAGTATCAGCTGGGAGAGTTCCTAGAATTCTCTCACATAATATAGTTTCAATTTGTCCCACTTGCTCTCCAGGTTCCGCAAACCAGTGCCAAGTTCTTTGATGGCTGCACGATGAGCATCTAATCTCTCATCTGTCTTGACAACGAAGGACTTCATTAGATCTTCTAGCGCAGATTGAATTGGCTGTAAAGGATGAAAATGCAACCTCTGCTGATTTTAGAAGCCTGGAGCTCCTTGTTCCTGAAATCTGGGGTTGTTTTGTTGCCATGCATTTGCAGCACTTCTAGGTGAACTCCATGAAAACCCGGGGTGCTTCTGACCCATTGCATTGACGTTATAATTTCCCACAGCATTAACTTTCTTAATTGAGGTTTGACACTCATGAGTAGGGTGTCTTCTTCCACATATATCACACGCTGCATGAGGCTCATTATGTATTGAGGCTAAGGTCACCTTCTTTATTTCTTTGGCCATGGCATCAAGCTGTACCTGCACAGATGTGTTAGAATCAACTTGGTGATCACCAGTATATTCTTCCTTCAGCACTCTCCGATGGCCACTGGTTTACGTCTTCAGACAATTCATCTAGAATACTAGCTATCTCCTCTGGAGTCTTCTTCATCAACGGGCCTCTAGCTGCATTACATAATGTTCTACGTGAGGCCAATGTCAATCCATCCCAAAAATTCTAGAGTTTCATCTAGAGTTCAATTCCGCTATGTTGACACTTCCGAACTAATTCCTTAAACCTTTGCCAAGCTTCAAAAACAGTTTAGTACTTTCTGGCAGAAGTTATGGATTTCTCTTCTAAACTTGCCCGTCTTAGCTGAGGAGAAATATTTATCAAGAAATTTTCTTGTCATCTCCTCCCATGTTCTAATTGATCCTTGGGGCAAGCTTCTAAGCCACTGCTTTGCATCATCTTTGAGTGTGAAAGGGAATGCCCTTAAGTGAACTGCATCTTGCGAAACACCATTGTATTGAAAGGTGTTCATAATCTCCTCGAAGTCCATCAGATGTGTGTTTGGATCTTCGTTCGTCTTCCCTCCAAAGACATAACAATTTTGAAGATTTTGGAGTAACCCTTGCTTTAACTCGAAATTGTTAGCTGCAATCGGAGGTGGTCTAATACTCAATATCCTTGGTTGTAGATTGGTCTAGCATAATCACCAAGTGGTCTCCCAGCCCCGGGAGGTATATTTCCAAACTGATCTGCACCTAAAGGCTGATTTCGATTAAGTCTGTAACCCCTCTCTTCTTCATAAATGCGCTGCGCATCTCAAATAGCCGCTTCTTCAGTATCCAGGTGCAGTTTTTCTCTTTGTTGGGCTGCCTCTCTTGCAGCCAAATCCACATTATCATCATCTCCAGCCATATTTTCTTTGGTTGATAATTGCCTAGCCTTCTCTGTATTCTCAAGAAAATTTATCTTTTTCCTCAGCTGTCGCAGTTTTTTCTCAATTTCTGGTTCGCGTGGTAGCATTTCCTTCCCATATGATCGAGTCATGCACCAATCTAACCTATAGCCTGTGCAAAGTCAAAGAACACTAAGCCGAAAAATGGAAAAGTAAGATAAAACAAAAAGAAAAAATCCTGAATTATCAGTACAAACTATTTCAAGAGGGAAGAAAAAATCCTTCCCTCTTGCATTGTGTGGGAATTATGGAAAAGAAGGAACAGCTGCAAGTATGGAGAAACAGTAACTGCTAGCAGAGTCATATAATAGATTTCCACCACAATACAGGCCCTAGTCCAACTTAGAAAGCCAGGTGTCAATGTCCCTCACAAGTGGCAAGATATCCTGAACATGATGGAAAGCTATACCCCAAGACTGAAATACAACAAAGTTGTTTGGGAATTCCCAATGGATGGATGGCTCAAAGTCAATATTGATGGAACATCTAGAAGAAATCCAGGAAGGTGTGCAATAGGTTTCTGTGTGAGGAATGAAGAAGGAGAGATCCTATATGCACTAGGCAAACAAATCCTAGAAGGATCAAATACAACAGCAAAAGCAGTAGCAATTGTGGAGGCCCTATAATTCTGTCATTCTCATAACTATTCCCACATATGGCTTCAAACAGACTCAATGCTCTTGAATAACATAATCAATGGAATATGGAAACCATCTTGGTGCATAGCTGTTCAAATGGAGGAAGAGATGCAACTGAAAAAAGCCTTCTCACTTAAAGTGACACACATATACAGGGAGGGAAACAAATTAGCTGACCATCTAGCAAACTATGCTCTTGAAGTTGGGAGAATTGAATGCTATGATTTCTGGCAGCTAGACTCACAAGGCAGAAGGATACTAAATGAAGACAAACTGCAATGTCCTTACATAAGAGTGCAGGTAGCAAAATAACAAGCAAGAAAATGGAACAGTGGATTCACACTAAGCTTCAAACACATGACCAGAAACTGAGATCACACATCACTGCCAAATCAGAAGAAGACAGATCCTCAAAGAAGCAAAGGCAGCACATAAACCAACTGATACACCAACAACAGGAGAAATACAATCAAAGAAACATCAATCACTTTTCTCAAAATTATAGGACCAAAAAGTTCACCAATGTCACCTCTGACATCTGCAAACTTACAAGGATAGGAGGCAGCTTGAGCTGGACCAGGTCATTGCTGCAGTTGCAATGTGTGGTATTAGCACTCCTAGTGCTCATTCTATTGCAACTACAACAAACATCATGGTCCTTCTCACATACCCTCAAGCATAATCTTAACAAAATGCAGCAACCAACCAGTTCTCAACTACATAGGAGCAGCAAGATAAACAGACAATCATCCAAGCAGAAGCAACAAGCCATACAAGCACAGACAGCAGATGATCAGCAGAAATAGCACACACACAGAGCAATCAAGAGGCAACAACTTCACCACAACAGATCTGCCAAACACTCAACTACTGCTCCAAAAGAAGAAAGAATTGGCAAATCAACACAAACATCACAGAAGGCCACACCAACTGAACACACTGATCTCATATTTGGTCAAAAGGAGCAGTAATCTACTCAGTCACCTCAACAGAAGACACATGACATGCACATATTCACAATTGCAGCAGCTCCAGTACTCAGTTCAGCAACTCATGCAAAGCCCCAACATACAACAATCATCATGGATCACTCCATTTCTCATACTCCACAGAAATCCAGCCAACATACAACAACATAGAAGCAGTAATACACAAAGGCAAAAACCAACTCAGCAGCAGCCCCATGACACAGGAACACAGTCAACACACCACCAGCAGAAACAACACTCATACAGGAACAACAACAAGTCAACCACTGGCCTAAAGACAGACTCAAAGGAAGAAAGAAGTGCCAGCAAACACAGGAGGAAACATCAACTGAACACACTGTTGTTACACTTGAACACTCAAACACAAAAACAAACAACACAATCCTACAGAAGCAATAAGCTAAACAGTCAATAGTAGTCCCAACACTCAGCTCACAGCAGCCTCAGTACCAACAGCATCAGCTTGGAAATGGCCCAGCCAAAAGCACAATCAATACAGTTGTCCAGTCACAAGATAGATCTCGATTGCAATCTTCAACTTGGCTTTCCTTGTTCTCGAGGCCAAAGCAAAATTGAAGATAGCACGTGATTTTTTGTTACACTTTGGAAAAATCCTAACACCACAATTAGTTGTCAGAGGTATATAGAAGGGAACAAATCCCTCATCCATTTAGTAGCAATAGGAACATATGTACTTTTTTGTATAGCTGACCTAGAAAAACTACACATTATTTTTGTACATACGATTGTCTACTATAAAATAGACAATCGTCACATCACCATAGTCTAACTCCTTACTACTATCTAGGTACTTTTAGTCAACACATTAGGATGACTATAAGTACATGTATTTTCTTCTGGGAGGTAAGGTTCATGTCCCCCTCCACTCTTGTATTTTGTTTCTATTAATAAAATATATATTTAACCAAAAAAAAAAAGAAAAAAACTATTTCAAACACCATTGATTGCCAATCCCCGGTAACGATGCCAAAATTTGATGAGCGCAAGACACACACTTAAATATGCTCGCTAGTCAAATATAGTATAATATAATATCGTATCCACAGGGATTAGAGTTAAACAATATTATCGTAGTTTGAAGCTTAGATTGCTATCCAAGATAATCAACAATTTAGAATAATGTGATTCCAAACTAAAATTAACTAAGAATCTAAAGCTAATTGACGAATGGCAATCCAAAAAAAAGTAAGCAAGGAAGATATCAATTGGAGAAAATAGGGATTGATTGGATAGGTGCAAGATAAATGTCTAGGATTTAACTCTAATTAATTCACTTCTAATGTTTAAGTGAGTCTCTCGAATTCACTCAATATTTAGTTCAAACGTTTAGTAGAAACTCCTCTCTCGATTAAGTCTTAACCTCACAATAACAGCAATCATCATGGATCTCCACAACACTCATATTCCATAGACATCCAATCAACACAAAGCAGCACAGGAGCAAGGATAAACACATATATAGTTCAATTCAGTAGCAGCTTCAAGTAACAGAAACACAGACTCCAGCCCTCACAATCCACAAAGTCCAATCAACATAAAGCAGCATAGGAACAAAGATTTACACATGCATACACAAAGCAGCATCAGTTACAAGACACAGAAACAAAGTTAATAGAATACTAGCAGAAGAAGCACTCGTCCAGGAACAACAACAATCAGAGTAGACAACATCAAAACACACTGACCTTACACCTGAGTGTCCAGCCACAAGAACAAGCAGTACTTCCCCTCAGATGCAGAGAATCAAACAATCATCAACAACAGCCTCATCCTATAGCACACACCATATCCAGTTTCAATAGCAGCAACATAGATAGATGTCAGATACATATAGTAGGGAACAAATTCCCCGTTATCTTAGAAGATATATGAATACAAGTACTTTTTTGTATAGATGACCTAGAAAAATCTCACATTGTTTTTGTACATACGATTGTCTATCATCAAATAAACAACCGCTACATCACCTTAGGTCTAACACCTTACTACTTTCTAGGTACAATTAGTCATCACTTTAGAATGACTAATAGTAATGCATTTTCTTTTGGGAGGTAAGGTTTATGTCCCCCTCCAATGTTGTACTTTACTTTTAGTAATAAAAATGTATATTTAGCCAAAAAAAAAAAACTCACTATTCTTCTAGAGCAACACTGTAGGAGGTAAGAGCAGGCACCGGGCTTCCTGGAACACAATATGTATGCCATGTGATGAGGGCGGAGCAGTCTTCAAATCCCTACATGATGTGTCTAAAGCCTTATTCTGCAAGATGTGGTGGAACTTCAGAACCAAGCCAAGTCTCTGGAGTGCTTTCATGAGTCAAAAATACTGCAAGAAGTTAAATGCAATCATAGTTCCATGGAAAAAGAGATCACACATATGGGGGAAAATGCTAGAATGCAGAGACATCATTGAGCACCAAATCTTTTGGCATCCAAAAATAGGTTCCTAATTTTTTTGGTTTGATAACTAGACAAGATTGGGAGCACTGTACTTCACTGTGCCCAATGACTTTCCAATTGATGAAACCATACATAATGTGTATGATGTACTGCAGGATGATGGACATTGGAATCTGGAAAAAATCTCAAATATCCTGCCCCAAGAATTAGCACTGCACATAGCAGAAAATGTCAAGCCACCAAATAAGGAAAATAACATTGATGTGCAATATTGGATGCTAAACCTTAAGGCCATTTCAGTGTTAAAACTGCTTAGGAGTATCTCAGAAAGAGGGATGAACCCAAAAGAGCATTCAAAATGATTTGGGTACAAGGGCTGCCATTTAAGATTGCATTCTTCATGTGGAAGGTATGGAAGGCTAAACTGCCTTTAGATGACTTCATGAAGAGACTGGGATATCAAATGCCATCAAAATGTTGGTGCTGCACAGAACCAAAGGAAGAAACCATGGTGCACCTCTTCTACACATCCAACACTGCAACCAAAGTGTGGCAATACTTCCTCTCAAGAGCAGGAATAAAATGGGAGGGCTTATCCTTACACCAAGCAATAATAAAATGCTGGATAGCACAAGCAGTTCCCAGGCTTAAACCAGTTTTACAAGCTGTCCCATCATGCAATGTATGGGAACTCTGGAAAAGAAGAAACAATTGCAAGTATGGAGAACAAGTTACTACCAGCAGAGTCACCTATCAGATCTCCATAACACTACAGGCATTTGTCCAAACTAGAAACCCAGGAATCAAGGTTCCTCACAAATGGCAGGACATTCTGCACATGATGGAAAACTACATTCCAAGAGTAAAATACAATAAAGTAATCAGGGAATTCCCAATGGCAGGATGGATTAAGGTCAACACTGATGGAGCATCCAAAGGGAATCTAGGAAGAAGCTCAATAGGTTTCTGTCTGAGAGATGAAGCAGGGGAGATCATATATGCACTTGGCAAAGAAACACCAGAAGGAACAAACACAACAGTAGAAGCAACAACCATAGTAGAGGCACTGAGATTCTGCAGATCACACAACTATTCCCACATTTGGTTGTAAACAGATTCAATGCTGCTGAACAACAAAATCAATGAAACATGGAAACCACCTTGGTGTATAACTGAGCAGGTAGAGGAGGTCCTGTAAATGAAATAAGCCCTCAAACTCAAGGTGACACACATATACAGGGAAGAAAACAAGTTAGCTGACCACCTAGCAAACTATGCACTTGAAAATTGGAAGAATTGAATGTCATAATTTCTGGCAGTTAGATGCACAAGGTCGAAAGATACTAAATGAAGATAAACTATAATGCCCATACATAAGAGTAAAGGTAGCAAAGTCGCAAAGGAAACACCGGCCAGTTTTTCTTGGTCCAGAAGAACACCATCACACAAGGGGTATATCACACAAGCATCCAGGAAGCACCCCAAACATTCAACTCTGCCCCCACATGGTCAGAGTAGAAACACAGCAGCAGAAAGGACTCCCTCAAAGACAACACTCCTGGGGCAGGTCACACAAGGTAGCATCAACAACACAGGCCAATATCCATCATGATGCACTACAGGAACCAGTCTACCACTTCAGAAGCCATGAGCAGCATTCCTATTACTGCTATGGCATTTTGGCTGAGCAACAAGCACCCTTTACAAAATCAGCAACACTTCAAGCTAACAAGCCACCTCAAATTGAAAGAACAAAGAGTATCATATCAACAATTCACTGCCAGCAACAGAAAAATCTCAGAAACAAATACCTCACTTCTCACATGCAGCAAATAGGACAAACTCAGAAAACACACCAACTCCAGCAGCAGCAAGAAACACCATCCCATTGCAGCAGCTCCAGCAAGCAATCAACAGAAGTACTCGACTTGATCAGCCACCTGCAAAAACAACCTTTCTCTCCAATTGGAATAGCCATCTTCAACATGCCTTTTCCTTACAAAGAAAAAGCAAAATTGAAGACAACTCGCACTCTTTTGCTACTCCTTTAAGAATTCTAGAAACCACTTTTGCATACTAGATGTACATACAAGGGATCACATCCCGGAATCAAATTTTAGAAGCAGAAACATATGTACTATTTTGTATAGTTGACCTAGATCAATCGCACTATGTTTTTGTTAATGCGATTGTCTATCAATATAAAATAGACAATCGCCGCATCACTATAGGTCTAACAATCCATCACATTTTAGACATATTTAGTTATCACTTTTGGATAACTAAGTGTACATTTACTCTATCATTGGAGGTAAGGTTTATGTCTCCCTCCATTTCTGTAATTTGATCCTATTATATAAAACTTACATTTAACCAAAAAAATAATAATTTAAGCTCGATGAAGATATGTACGGCTTCAGAATGGATTGGTCTTTAGGAGAACCTCTTTCGATTGTCCTCCTAACTAGGTTTAATCAACAATTCAACTAGTCCTCTCAATTATTAAGAAGAATTAATGAATTCAACCAACAAGATAATGCAAAGGTATCACAAGTTATGCCTCTCTCGATTATATGAACATGTGAATATAGATGCAATAATTAAAATATCCAAAACGATTCAATACATAAAAATTAGAGTTAAAATCCACAAACAAATATCAATACACCAAATCCATCAAACCCTAAAGGGAACTACTCAATAGATAAGGAGCAATTTATCACAAATATGTTTAAAGTAAAGGAAAACATAAAACGATCCAAACTCTTGTCTTGAGTGAGGATTGAATAATGAATTTCTTGTGCTTTTGTTTCTCCACCTCCTCCTTAGCCTCCTTAGGTCTTAGATGTGTCAAAGTTCCAAAAAA
This sequence comes from Nicotiana obtusifolia, assembly GCA_002018475.1. NCBI lineage: Eukaryota > Viridiplantae > Streptophyta > Magnoliopsida > Solanales > Solanaceae > Nicotiana > Nicotiana obtusifolia. The sequence goes on from MCJB01003036.1 coordinate 55,061, forward strand.
ATACATTTTTACATTATTTATACCAAGTAGGGCCGGGCCCAAATGAAAATACCCTTTCATACGTGAATTTGGACAATTACTCAGTAAAATATATACAGGCGCGCCGCATGGGGCGACGCGCCATGCGGGGCAGCAGTGGAGATCTTCAAATAGCATCACAATTCACAAGCAGCAGACTTTGTACAGCCAAAGCGCCCCATGCGCTGCGGCTATGGAAGTTTCTCAGAGTGTAGATTTTTCCTTGATTTTTGATATCAGATGTAGTTCTCGACCCCCGAACGCGATCCCGACTTAATCTCCTAGGCTTTTACTCAAACTTCAAAAGCTCAAAATAGCTCGAATTAGCTCCACAACATCTACATCACTCGGAATCACTCCTACAAGGCATAAAATATGACATAAGTATAAAACATTATCGATTAAAGCTCAAACACAATTAAAGTATAGTAAATTAGAGTGTAATAAGCGACTAAAACACGTGACTATAGCCTACCATCACCACAGAGCATTTCTTTCAGCGAGAGGCCATAGTTGACTACTTTGTGGGTGTCAACAACATGATCTGAAGCCACATTGAGAGGATGATACATTGGGTCTCTCCATACGGACAAGAAGAGTGGAGAGAGATGCTGACTAACCTAAGCAGAGAATGGGTCAATTGGAAGTTGTCATGGCTAGGTGGAAGGTTAATCCTAAGAACTCCTCATAAATACTTCACTAAGCTAAAAGGACTTGAGGCCTTCCGGCCATACTCACCCCTACGGATTCTCAAATAGTTCGGGTTGAAATAGGATGTGCCTCTCTGGACGAGGACAACATTGTACAAGGACGAGTACAACAGAATCCTCCTATCCACACTCCCTACGTACCACATTACATTCAAATGCCACAAAACCCACTTGCTACCACCAACACAGTTCACACTCCTCCACATGACAGAGTGACCTTTACCACTAGCCAAAACCAGCACATACCCGCGGCACACACGACTGCTCATGTGCGATATGTTCCTCCCATATATGTCATTTTTGAATCCACCTTTACAATGCCTGTCACGATCAGGGTATCTTATGAAAGTGACCAGTACGCCGAAATGGAAAGGGAAGCTAGGCGTAAGGAGGAGGAGTTAGTATCAGAGTAGTTACAAGACTCGAGAAACAAATGAAGAACCTCCAAGTCACTCGAGGGAGCGAAAGCCTAGACTTTGAGGATTTGTGTTTCAATCTTGACGTGGATATGCCGGCAGGGTGCAAGCCACCAAAGTTTGACATATTTGCCAGGACGGGTGATCCCCATGCGCATTTAAGAGCCTATTGTGACACGTTAGTAGGAGTAGGAAGACATAAGAAGTTGAGGATGAAGTTGTTCATAAGAAGCCTGACAGGGGAAGCACTTACTTGGTATACTCGACAAGATCCACGAAACTGGAGGACATGGAAGGATATGGCAGAAGATTTCATGAATCTCTTTCAATCCAACATAGAGATAACTCCCGATAGGTTCGCACTGGTAAACCTGCAGAAGAAGCCGTCCGAGTCATTCCAAGAATATGCACGTCGATGGAGATCAGAGGTTGCCAGGGCACAACCTCCAGTGGACGACAGTGAATTAACTAAGTATTTCATTAGGGCCCAAGAAGGGATTTACTTTTGGAAAATGGTGGGCATGATAGGACAGAATTTCCCCGAACTGGTCAAAATGTGAGATTTCTTAGAAGAAGGTATAAATTCCGACAAGGTACAATTCATGGCTGCACAGTAAATAGCTAGTATAGTAATCCAATCGGGGTCAATAGGTAGCGGAAAGAAGAAAAAGGAAGAGGTATCAGTAATCGTCCCTTATTATCAACCCAACCCACCTCATGAAAGCACCTCTTACTCCCCAAACAACCATTCACCACCACCTGCTTATGCTCCAGTTTAAAACACACAATCATATTACAATCCTCAACCTCAATATAACCTGCCTCGAACCCATAACAATCCAAACCCACCACGACCATATGCTCCTGTCCAAACCATCATTCATCAAAACCGACCCACTTTTACACCCTGATCTCGCCCGAATATTGAAGAGAGAGGTCATAAAAACTACACCCCGTTTGCTGATCCTCTAGCTCAACTATTTGAAAGATTGAGGAGAGCAGGTTTGATACATCTAGTAGAAAGAAGGGTTCCTGAGAATCCCTCAAAGTATTTTGATGCAACCAAAAGATACGTGTACCATTCAAACGTGAATGGGCATGATACTGAAGATTGTTTCAAGCTGGAAAATGAAATTGAGTAATTGATCAAAAGCGGAGCCACTCATGCAGTCCGGCTCCGCCCAATGTGAACCGCAATCCACCGCCAAATCACCAGAATCAAGGGGCTAACATGACCACCTTGGATGAATAATACGATTTGAAAGAAACCATTGTCATGATAAGGAACGCTGAGGCCGCAAGGGTCCTATCTCAAAAGACTCACATGTTCACAATACAATTGAAACCTGGGTAATGGTTCAGATTTACCAGCAACAGCCTGCCGCCCCTACTAGTGATGATGAGGATCAGGAATACAAAAAAGTCCCATGGACATATCAGCAGAAGGAGAAAGCCAAGATGACAGATTCCACAGCAGCCCACGATATGACCAGGTGGGGGAGGTGCTGCGATCAAGAGGATGCAAACTGAGGGAATCTAGGAACGGAACTGATTCATACAAGAAATATAACAGATCCTGAGGCTACATAATTCTGGAAGAGGATGTCAACCAAGGAATACTCCATGGAGGAACAATTGAAGAAAACTCTGGCACAAGTATCAATCATGGATTTACTCATAAGTTCTGACAGTCATAAAGATGCCAAAAGTGTTAAGTGGGGTGAGCTTGCCGAGCAACACCACCAATGAGGCACTGGCAGCAACCATTGGGAAAATGGACAAAGCAAATATGATCACTTTCCGAAGAGATGAGCTTCCTATCGAAGGCGTGTGTCACAAAAAAGCTCTACACATCACTATCAAATATGGATATAAGGTAGTGTCCCGAGTACTGGTCGATGGAGGATCTGGAGTCAACATCTTCCCACTCTCTACTCTACGAGAGTTGGGTATCCACCTAAGAGAAGTCAAGGAAAGTCATGTAAGGGTAAGAGTTTTTGATGGGTCGTAGAAGGATGTCATTATAGAGATTTATATGGCTCTACAGATCAGACCAGTTGAGTTTCCCATACTATTCCAAGTGATGGATATTTCCTCTTCATACAACTCACTGCTAGAAAGACTCTGGATACATATGGCAAGGGCCATCTCATCTACCCTACACCAGTGCATAAAATTCAAATGGGGTTGTCATGAGATCGTAGTCCACGGTGAATGGAGCCAGTCAGCTTATCTGGAACACGCAGTCCCATTCATAGAAGGGCTAGATGGGGTCGCTTTCCATGCAGATGAGATCATGCAAACCATGGAAATAGAAGAGACTTGGTAATGCAGTCGCCGTATAGATCAAAGATGTCCATGAGGGAAATGATGAAATACGGTTACAAACCAGGAACCAGGCAGGAAGCCTGATTAGATGGGATAACATAACCGATTGAGCCAAATGGGGTAGAAAGGAATAGCCGGCATAGGGTATCAGCCTCCTATTAGGAAGACTTGTACCGGTAGCTCCAAGAAAAAGACTTTTGTGCCAGAGCATGTTTCGGGTACGGGCCAGAGCTCAGCGCCAGAGGGCGATATCATTGACGAAATGGGAAGGCTGTTCGTGACCATGATTGATGAATGTTGTGAAGGAATTGATATCAAGGCACCGACCATTCGGAATGCCGAACTAGGAGAAAACCTGAGGAATTGGACCACGAACCCGTCTTTGGTTCGTTGGGAGTCTTGGAGTGTGGAATTTTAAAATTTTTGAAAAAAAAGCGCACGGTCAATTAAGGCCCGAACCATGTATGTACCCTTTTGTCATTTGCCTCTTTGAATGCTCAAACGTTCCTCCTTGAATGAAATAAAAGAAATTCTTTCTTAAATTTTTGCAAATTTATTTATTACTTCATTTATAATTAGTATTCTTTTCAGTTATCAAAATGATAAAAACCCGCGTTCCGCGATTGTGACATGTACTGAAACCCTCGAGCAAAATGATCTAGATTACGAGGAATATGACGAGCGTATGAAGCCAGATAATATCACACAAGAGATTGGACAGATGGAAAGCCAGAAAAAGCCTAATCTTGAAGTGACAGAGGTCGTCAACCTCGGAGGCCAAGGAGATGTAAAAGAAACCTGAATCAGCATCCATCTAGAAATAAAGCAGAAGGAAGAACTAGTTGAGCTCCTCCAACAATACATCGATGTGTTCACATGGTCATATGATGGCATGCCTGGGGTGAGTACTAATATCATCTCGCATCAATTGCCTACCGATCCCGCTAGATCACCAGTCAAGAAAAAACTCAGAAAATTCATGCCTGACCTGAGTTTAAGGATAAAAGAAGAAGTAACCAAGCAGATAAAGGCGAATGTAGTAAGGGTCACCAATTATCCCACTTGGTTGGCAAATATCGTCCCAGTATCCAAGAAAGATGGGAAGATCAGGATATGTGTGGATTACCGAGATCTCAACAAATCTAGCCAAAAGGATGATTTCCCTTTACCAAACATCCATATACTCATCGACAACTACGTGAACCATGAACTACAGTCATTCGTGGATTGTTTTGCCGGATACCACCAGATCCTGATGCACGAAGAAGATGTAGAAAAGACAGCCTGCACTACACCTTGGGGAGTTTACTACTAAAGAGTCATGCCATTTGGTCTCAGAAAATGCTGGTGCTACTTATATAAGGGCCATGGTGACCCTCTTTCACGGCATGATTCACAAAGAGATCGAGGTGTATGTGGATGACATCATCATCAAGTCTCGGAAAAGTTCAGAACATTTGGACTACTTGATTTTTCGAACGATTGTGAAGGTATAGCTTGAAGCTAAACCCTGCAAAATGCGCATTCGGAGTCCCTACTGGAAAATTGCTAGGTTTCATCATAAGTAGAAAAGGGATAGTATTGGACCCTTCAAAGATAAAAGCCATTCAAGAGCTGCCATCACCCAAGATAAAGAAAGATGTGATGAGTTTCCTAGGTAAATTGAATTACATCAGTCGTTTCATAGCCCAGTCTACAGTAATTTGTGATCCTATCTTCAAGCTGCTGAAAAATGATGCTTCCACAAAGTGAACAGGAGAGTGTTAGAAAGCCTTCAACTGAATTAAGGAGTATTTGTCAAATCCAACAGTGTTTGTTCCCCCTGAGCCCAGGAAGCCATTGTTGCTATACCTATCAGTCTTGGATAACGCCTTTGGATGTGTGTTGGAACACCACGATGAAACCGGAAGAAAGGAGCAGGCCATCTACTACTTAAGTAAGAAGTCCCACCATGCGAGGTGAAATACACTTTGATAGATCATACTTGTTGGTCTTTGACTTGGATCGCCTAGAAACTGAGGCATTACATGTTTGCATACACCACACATTTAATATCTCGGCTCAGCCCACTCTAGTATATCTTTCAGAAGCCGATGCCTATCGGAAAGCTAGCTAAATGGCAGATTCTTCTCAGCGAATTTGACATTGTGTACATAACCCAAAAGGATAACAAAGTAAGCGCTTTAGCCGACCACCTTGCAGAGAATCCAGTAGACAAGGATTATGAACTGCTCACTACGCACTTTCCTGAAGAGGAGGTGTTGTTCGTCAGAAAAATGTCATAGAGTCCTACCTCGGATGGAGAATTATTTTCGACGGAGCAGCGAATTTAATAGGAGTAGGAATTGGGACAGTCCTAATTTCAAAATCAGGATAGCACTATCAAGCATAAGCAAAGATAAGGTTCCCTTGCACCAAAAATATGGCCGAGTACGAAGCATGCATCCTTGGGATAAGAATGGCAGTTGACATGAATACCAAAGAGCTTTTGGTCATAGGAGATTCTGATCTATTGATACATCAAGTCCAAGGGGAGTGGTCTACCAAGAATGTCAAGATCCTTCCATACTTGCATTGTGTAAAAGATATATGCAAGAAGCTCACGAAGATTGAGTTCAAGCACGTTCCTAGGATCCAGAACGAGTTTGCTGATGCTCTTGCAACCCTATCATCCATGATTCAGCATCCAGATAAGAATTATATCAACCCTATAGATCAAGGATCAACATGCATACTATTTCCATGTGGACGAAGAGCCAGAAAGTAAACCATGGTACCACGACATCAAAAGATTCCTCGAATTAAGAGAGTACCCGAAGAGTGATACAAATAGTCAAAAGCGAGCACTCCAGAGGTTGGCAAATAACTTTTTCCTCAACGGGGGAGTCCTGTATAGGAGGACCCAGACTTGGGTTTGTTGAGATGTGTAGATGCCGTCAAAGCAACCAGACTATTAGAAGAGATACATGCTGGAACATGCGAACCCCACATGAATGGTTTCACATTAGCCAAGAATATCTTGAGAGCCGGATACTTTTGGATGACCATGGAAAGCGATAGTATCCTCTACATGCAGAGGTTTCACTAGTGCTCGATCAAAGGGGATTTCATTGGGGTTCCACCCAATGAATTGAATGTGATGGGTTCGCCTTGGCCGTTCACTGCTTAGGGCATGGATGTGATTGGACCAATAGAGCCCACCGTATCAAACGGGCATCGCTTCATCTCGGTAGCCATTGACTACTTCACAAAATGGGTCGAAGCATCTAACTACAAGGCCTTCACAAGAAAGTAGTGGCAAACTTTGTCCGAAATAACATCATCTGCGATTTGGGATACCCGAGTCAATCATTACTAATAATGCAACTAACCTCAACAGTAAATCTACGAGAAGTTCAGGATTGTCCATCATAACTCCACCTACAGACCACAAATAAATGGAGTGGTTGAGGCAGCCAATAAGAACATCAAGAGAATTCTACGAAAAGATAGTGGACAATCATAGGCACTGGCACGAGAACTTGTCCTTCGCCTTGCTGGTTCATCAAACCACCATGAGAACATCAACTGGGGCAATGCACCGAAGCTTGTGATACCTGTATAGGTCGAGATACCATCCTTAAGAGTCATCCAAGAAGCCAAGTTAGACGATGCAGAGTGGATACTGGTAAGACAGGAGTAACTCATGCTCATTAATGAAAAGAGAATGGATGCAGTATGCCATGGTTAACTGTATCAATGGCCAGTGCATTTAACAAAATGGTGAAGCCTTGCCAGTTTACACTAGGGCAATTGGATCTGAAGAAAACTTCCACCATCAGGAGAAAGCCAAAGGAAAGTTCGCACCAATTGGAAAGGTCCTTACGTGGTCCACCGAGTGTTGTCAGGTGGAGCTCTAATCTGGCAGAAATGGATGGAAGAGTCAGCACGAAGCCCATCAACTCAGACACAATCAAGAGATACTACGTTTGAAGGCAATAGAGTTAGGGTTTGGCTGTAAAAGAACTACCTCCAACCTGACTTTCATGGAGGAATACGTAGGCAACCCATGTAGGGTCCGGTTTCTCTCCCCTCTTTCTTTTGTAATAGGAGATCTAAATATCATTTTGTATGTTGCTCAGAACTACGCCATGACTTGATTTCTTCTGGAAGGAATACGTAGGCAATCCTCATTCGATTCAGTCATCTTTTGTAATTGAACTACGTTCTGGCCTGATTCCATTTGGATATGTAGGCACTTTGAGTCGGACTCGACCATTTCATTCCTAATCTCGTCATTTTGCATCTGTTGTAATCGAACGACGCCTTGACCTGATTCCGTTTTGGATACATAAGCTACCTGAGTCAGGCTTGGTCATATTTATCATACTTTCTTTATCATCATCCACAAACTATGTTCAGACCTGATTCCACTTTGGATATGTAGGCAAGCTGAAAGGGTTCAGTCATAATCCTAGGAAACCTTTGTGATGCATTAGTTTAGACTAGGACGTAGTCGCAATAGCAAACAGTCGCGTGGTCAGAAGCATCACGGAGGATCGACATCAACAGGATAGAGTTTTCAAGAAATAATGCTCGCATTTAAGGAACTTTCGAAACATGTCATAATTCGGAACAACGACATTTTCTATAAAATAAAGATTTTAAAAAATGTTTTCTAAAAAATATTATAGTTTGTTCCACCTACTGAACTTCATGGTGTAACCTTATCAGGACCGTGGCAAAGCCAGTACTATGGCCAACACAAACCAACACCCTCCCATCCACTAAGAATTTTTCTTTGAGTGCACGGCTAACAGGATGCAGGGAAGTGCTGGAAATACATTGGGGAAATGACGGATCCGCCGCTCTCTTAGGACTATCATCCCTCTCTCTTTATTTTAAATTTTCCTGGTACAACGGAAACTAACTCTAAATCTTTCTAGGTATTTTGGAATCAGACAACTAATGCGAATAAGGCATACTATGTATAACAAATCGCCAGCTCAATCAATCATAGCACCTTGTACAAAATGAGCCGCTGGCTTTACCAATTAGAGCCCTGTATATAGCAAATCATTAGTTTAACCATCAGAGCCTCCTGTACAAATCAAACGTCAGGCTTTGCCAAGCTATGCCCTATATATAGCAAATTGTTCGTTCCACCAATGGGAGCGATTTGCACCGTCGCTCCGTCACATCGGAGACCAAAATAGATAGTTGCAAACCTCGTTGCCAACGTTCTGCCAATTGATGGCCATAGCTTAGCCTCACAGTCAGGAGTATCTCTTGGGCATGCTTTTCTTTTCCTTTATTGTTATCTTGAATGTTTTGACATTTTGCTCGTGCAACTTATAGGCATGATTACATTTTCTGCAAGTCAATTACTCCCATCAAGTGGAGATACTTTACTATGCAAAGCTCTCCCAACAAGCAGAGACGCACTTTACAAGTCAATTGCTCCCAACATTTTCGGTGGAAAGCTCTCCCAACAAGCGGGAACGCACTCTACAAGTAAATCACTCCCATCAAGTGGAGATACTTTACATTTTTAGTGAAAGCTCTCCTAACAAGCGGAGACGCACTATACAAGTCAATCGCCCCATCAAGCGGAGAGGCATTCTACATTACAAGCCAACTACTCTCGACACTAGGAGGCTCAATGCTCCGACAGCCGCGGAAAGGTACACGGTCCAACTAACAATCGAGTCAAATTCAAGTATCCCATCGTCCCAATCCCAAATAACGGCTTGCCGGCAGCCATGCATTATCATCCCTGCATCGTTTACATCACATCTTAATATATTCTGTATTGCAATATGTGGGTATGTGTGTATTTCATTTTTACCGGAACAAACATTGCAACATGGAACTCCTTCTAAGCAGTAGATTAGCATACAATGCTATGAAGGGCAACAAACTCATAAGCGGGCTAAGGATCCAAATTCAAATATGACCAGTGGAACTCTAATTCTTCAAACCTTTCAAGTCAAGATGCAAATTCAAAGCTATTGTTTGTGCCAAATCATCCCCCTCGCAGTATCGTCACACTAAAATACTGGGGCAATTCCCGCGAGTGTCACTTCCTCAAAGTCTTCACTCTAGAACTACATGAGGCTTGATCCTCGTTAAGCCCGAGGTATGTAAGCAATTCAAAGTCAGAATTTGGCCCCAACTCCCAAAAATCTTCCTGGAATCCTCCTTAACTCCTAATTCCACGACTCATAATCCTCCTTAATCCACATGCCATTCCTGCAATGCATGCCTAAAAGTCGCGACAAAATTGGCCTTCGTTTAATTTCTTTGCAAGAAAACTTTTATCCTTTCCGGTCAAAGAGGGGCAATTGTTGACCGCAAATTTTGAACCTCCCTTTTAAAATTTATCTATTTATACATAATAATTTGCAACTAATGTTTTAAAAATATTTTCAATCAATATTACCTAATTTAAAAAATTAACTAAGTATTAGCAGTTTTGAAAATAATAATTTAGTATTAGTATTATGTAATTACAAATAGGTTTACTATTTTAAGATTATTAAATAATTTATATATACATCACATAGGCTTTATAATTAATTTAATGAATTACTCCTTAATTTCTAGTTAATTAGAGTACTATGTTAATAATTTGAAAGTAATGATATAATTCGAAAAATAAAGTATTTATAAACAATTAATTATAATAGTTAGTAATGTATATAACAATAATTTTACTCCATTTTATTGAAAATTATTAAGCTTATTTAATTTAATTATAAAAGGGATCAAAAGAGGCTAAAGGCTATAATTGCAATTCTCTGTTAAAGACCAAGTGGCTATCTTTTAAATCATTTCTAGCCTAACATGTAAGCCCAATCCAGAATTGACCCAATCCAAACAACCCCTCCTATCCACCCTAGCAATCCTTGCCACTCCCTCTAAACCAATAGTTGTGCACCATGTCACCTATCTCAATCACTCACATAACAAACACAATTGATCTGAGCCATCCATCCCAAATATCAATGACTCTGAATCTATCTCCATTTTTAATTTAATTTTAATATCCCAGCAAGCTTAATCTTGGTCGTCGAAACCAAGGGATCGAAAGACCCTTAAATTTCGTCCATAAAAATGTTTAAACTCCAAGTTATTAGGACCGTTGATCTAAAAGATCAATGGCCCAGATCCCATCCCATAAGCTTTACCTAAGAGACAACCCCAACTATTCTCCTAACCCTAATCATTTTCATGTTGAACGATCACCTCTCTTTTCACCTTTCTTTTGTGTTCTCTCAAACCCCCCATGCCCATCAATTAAGAAACCTTGCACAAACTGGTGCAAGGTCAATTAAACCCCAAACACTCCATCTGCTCCCTTATCCCCGAATCCTGCTGTCCTCTTTCCATTTACGACTTTGAGATTCAAAATCTCCAAATCTGAAACCCTAACCCTAAAGACGAAACCTCAAATCACCTATGATCTTTCAAATCCATGGAATGCATGGCTATCTATCTTGCTCTTGTACTTCAAATTGGTGTTCTTTCTGTTTTCACTATTTGATTTTTAAAGCCCTAATCATGGAGTCATAGACCAAAACGTGAAACTTGAAGTCGTCTAATTTTCTCTCATGACCTTTCAAATCTAAGCAAGCATGAAGATATTAGCTGGCTTCATCATATGGGTATTAGGGTTCCAACCTATGGTCTCTCATGCTTCAACGGTCGATCGCTCACTTCCCTATGCCCAGATAAATATCTATCACTATTTTTCACCTCTGCTCGTCTTTAATTTTTACTAAATCGTGCTCACATCAACAACTCTCTATCATCTTCCACTATCCAGTTTGAATATGTGAACCTAAGGCATTGAATGCCACTATAAATAGAGCCTTGAATGCTCTCACCTAACAAGACCTAGCAAGAGCTAAGTGACCTAATACAAGCACCAAAAAACCACACTAAGATTTCAAAGTTTAGGCTCTCTTACTGATTTTTGTTTCTCTTTTGTTTTCGAGTTCTTTCACTATTCAAAACTTGAAACTTTAGTTCCTATACGGCTAAGTAAACCTTTGTTTGGTCTGCTGCACAAAAGGAGGTTATTATACCTCCACCCATTCTCTTTTGATTGTCTTATTCGAAATCATGAATACAATGTTGTCTTTCTATTGATTACTTTCGTGTATGATGTTATTCATTAACTTATGACTAATTGTTCCTGCTCATAATGATTAGTTATTGATTTATGACTGACCGTTATGCTTTTATGTGTCTCGTATCAGTATTTATTGAGCTATTATATGATCCTGATGACTATTATTCTGAATCGAACAACCTGTACAACTAAGCTCCTTGATGTGCCTTAATGACTTCCCATATTTATCTAGACTTCAGATTTCTTTAATGTTCTGTTTGGTCTTCATATCTATCACACTAATTATGTTTAGTGTAGTCTGTTGTTCTATATGTGAGGTTATTATTTGATGACTTTAACTAGAACATACATAAATGCTTAAGTTTTAATCCTTCATCACTTTGTTGGAGTATGTCAGTCTAAGTATTTAAGTTGCTTTCTATCTTCACATGAATGTTTGTTAATTCTGAAGCAGCCTCTGAGTCATTACTGTGAAAGTCTTGTATCTTTATTTTACTGTTAATCACATATATGAGCCTTATTATATGAAGCAGTCTCATTAAGGTAGCTAGGCCAACTCTAATGAACATCAATAACTATTATTGTATGTATTCTGTCATGACCAAGTCATCTCTTATGAATTAGGCTATATCATATCTCATGTGGCTGAGTATTAATTATTATTCCAGTAAGTTGAATAGAACTCCATCATGTTTAGACTATCACCCCCTTAATCTGTACAACTAAGTTAAACCTACTTAATATGAAGTCTCCCCTGTCTTGAACTTCTTAATGATATTATTAACTTGACTTCATAAGGTTTGAAATTCAACCTTGTTTGTAAAGTCACAACTTTAGCTCCAATATTTTATGTATGTAGTTGAATAAAAGTTTTGCATCCATCTCTGTTTGTCCTTCGTGCTCATGCTTGTGCATCCAATATCATTAAAACATGCTGAGTTTGTCTGAATGTACTGTAATCTACTATTAGAATTAATGAAAGACTTTGAGATTATCTGCTTTGCTGATATTGCAATGTACTTTGACCTTCAAATAAAGATAGTATGAATGTGAGACTTAGAGACCCTTTGAAAAGAAAGTAATCATGTCACATACTTAGGGTAATATTGGTTTGTCATCACCAAAAACAGCTCTGTTAATGCTCTTTAAGAGATTCCTAAATGAAACTAACAACTCATCATCTGTTATAAGTCAAAACCTAGTTTATGATCTCTGCTAAGTGCCTTTGTATATGTTTTTTTGTGATCCTGCACTCGTTCTGGTTCTTCAATGATTTCATACATGGCTGCACTGTCTTGAAACTGCATTTAGCTCTCGCCTCTTTAAAAATGAATTGAACCTAGTCTGTGAACTCTAAGAAAAATCTCTTGTTACTACTATTGGATATTACAACCTGCTTATTCTTAGTGAGATTAGAGTGAGGTTAACATTCTTAGAGAGAGGTTATCATGTCATTAATTTCAAAGATAGATAAGACTGGTGGGATAAGATTCTGTTGAGCACTTTTAGGAGTTCCATTGAAATTTGTAAACCTGTAGTCTTGTTGAAACTTTGATTGTATCTTGTTATCTTTGACAACATCTGTAGAGGTTCTAACTAGGACTGTTTGTCTGAATCCTTGTTGGTACTTTCACAAGCCTCCAGTCGTATTGTTAAGTTGTGTATGCTAAAAACATGACTTGAGTTAAACCAACCAGTGCTTAGTCTAATAAAGGGTTGTCAAGGCAAATACATATGTATTCATAAACTGTTGAAGAATTGAACTGTGTGCTCTTTCTCTATCCTAAAGATACTCGATCTTAGGTGTTTGGTTCTTTAGTGGTAGCATGATAATATCTCTGCCTCTGTGTGTGTCTGAAACTTAGCCTTTTGGACCTGTTTAATATGTTAATCATCTACTTGGTATTGAAAATATGGTTATAAAAAATAGATAAAACTGCCTTGTGCCCTTATGATATTCTGTTTAGACCTATTATGAAAGGTATATACTTCTGTGGTATGGTATTGCTATGATGGTTGGTTTATATATAAAGTACCTCATTGGCACTTAAACTTGTGGGGAAGAGTGAGTCATTAATTGTTAGGGGTATTTGAGAGTAGAGTTTAACTCTTGGTTGGGCTGCTCTCCCTAACACAAGCATTGCCCTGGGCCCTTGGGAATTTTGAAGTGTCAGGGGTTAAAAATGGGGCTTTGACCTTGGGTGGAGCTCTACCCGTAGACACTAATCCATTAATATTCATTATTCCTTTTGGGTTTAATGTTTAATGATAACAAAAAGGTTTCAATGGAAATGACTTGACCATATGCGACCCTATATTAATATAACCTTTCATAATATTTAATTGTTATTAGTTTGTTATATTCTGTTCAAGCCACTTACCTACACATTTCATATATGACTGTACCTACAGAGCGTTATGTCTAATGACTTTCTCTCTTTCTTTTGAATATGTACATTGGGTCTGTTGAGTTCTCAAAGAACTCGGGCCCGAACCCCGTCCAAATGCATCTGAAAGTCTGGAGTTTACTGCTGTCCATCCATGTTGATTGCTGGGCCTACCTCTTTCATGCCCAGACCAGAGTCAATCTTTACCCCTTTGCTTCATTACACCTCATTATTTACATTATCTTACATGTATATAATATTGCTCTCGTCATATTTGATTTTGTGTTTTGCTTTACCATTTGAATTACATAAATAACTTAGGCAATCCTTACGAACATAATGTTAAAAAATTACTAGGTAGTAACTATTTTAATTCATCAATCATGTGCTGCTCACGTTTTAATCCGATATGTTTTACTAACATTTTCATGAAGATTTTGAAGCCGAAAATAACTTAGTCAAGGCGACAGTTCATATTTTCAAAACTAGAAATAGATCGCAAGACTAGCCTCTTAGAAGAAAATGACTCTTTCAAAACTTAAGTTCTGCCGCCCAGCAAAGACTTTCAAATACCCCCTCAAGTCTAAAATTTAAGTACTTTCAGAAGTCAAGGTATATCTTATACTCATTTTCTTACAACATCTTAGAATTACAAGAACATCCATTCCTTTAAAACAAAAGGTTTTCTACATACTTCATGAAAACCATTCAATTTTAGAACTCTTTTAATTACATCAATGGTTGTTTTCAAGACTCTTTCTAAAACTCATACCCATTTTAAATCTCGGATCCCCTCTAACATCATACTCTCACTTAGATAATCATTAAGCCATGCCTCTCTAATACTAATTAAGAAGAACATAAATAACTAACCCTTTAAACCTAGTCTAAGTCCTATGGAGCTACATCATATATATTTTAAGGGGTGCCTAACACCTTCCCCTTAGAAGAACAATAACCCTTACCCAAAATCTCACCGGTTAGCAGATTAATAAAGAAAATGACTTTAGTGGTCAAATAAGTACCCTAGTACACCTTTAAATTTTAGGTGGCGACTCTCTTTCATCAACAACAGAGAACACACAAGTTGAATCTTGTTTTGACTCATGCAAAATAGGGCGCAACAGTCAATAGTGCCCTTTGGAGGGTGAATTTCTGCCCTTGGGAGTTAAGGGCTTCCAGGAAATGTCTTATAAGGAATGCCCTTCCACCTGCAGAGAGAAGCTTCAAGTGCCATCCTTTGACTTTGTTAATGACCTTAGACACCATATCCATGAAAAAAGAAATCTTTTTCTTTTTCTTTTTGAGTATATAGGACACCGTAGGTTCATAGGTAGGTTTTTAAGCCATTAGTATCGTTCCCACCCTTCTAATGGAACTTTAAGCAAATTTGATGGCCATGGTGTAGTAGCTCTTCTTTCTATTAATCAATTGCCCAGAAACACTTTTATAGGAGGCTGGTATTTTAGGATCAGAAAGAAAAGGCTTGTTCGAACTGCTAAAAAGGATAGTGTCATCAACAAAATCAAGGTGATTAATGTTAGGCCATGACTACTCATATAGAAGATCTTGTAGTTTCTATTGTTTTGGACAACATTAAGCATTTTGGACAACAATTCAGCACCTAGTACAAAAAGAGAGGGGGATGGGATCCCCCTACCCCAGACCTTATCTAGGTAAAAATTCATGTCCTTTGTCTTTCACAATCAGGGTATACCGGTTTTTGGATATTGTATATGTGAATAAGATCAATCGAACTCTCATAAAAGCCTAGTTGCCTTAACATAAAACACAAAAACGTCAAGATATTCTATCATAAGGTTTTATCATATTCAACTTGATAACCACGTTACCACCTCACAAAGGCTTTCCTATATCATTAACAATCTCCTAGGCTAATAGGATATTCTCAGTAACATCACTTCTATTCACAAACCCATTTTGATTACGACTGATTATTCTGGGGGAAACTTGGATAGTCTAGCATTAATCACTTTAGTAATGATCTTACTAGATACATTACATAAGCTTATAGGTCTAATGTTAAGTAATACTAAGGTGAATCAACATTGGGCAGCATCACCACACAAATGTGTGTGAAGAATTTTGGAAGAGTAGCTCCCTGAAAGAAAGAGGCAACCACTTTGTAGATGTCCTTAGTAATAATGGTCCATGCAGATTGATAGAATTTACCACTCAGCCCATCGGGGCTAGGGGGACTATCAGGATCTATAGAAAATACACTATTTTTAACTTCTTTAAGAGTAGGGACAACAGTCATGAATTGGTTATCCTCATCAGTGATAACTTTAATCACTACATTCAGAGTAGAACTATTTTCAGGGGTATCTTCGGCACTAAAAACATACTCAGTATATTTTACTGTAACATCTAAAATCTCAGTAGTTCCTTTAATCCGATTACCATCTTCATCTTTGATTTTCTATATGACAATCTTTTCCTCCTATATTTAATGACTCCGTGAAAAAAGTCAGAGTTGGTATCACCTTATTGAAGCCACTTAACTCTAGATTTTTGCCTCAGCACGTTGTCCTGCAACTTCAGAAATATGCTAAACTCTGCTATAGCCTTGGAAATATTCATTATGTTCTCTTCATTGTTATCAAAAACAGCAGATTCTTCTAGGTTCCTAATAAGGACTTCCAAACTTTTAGGTTCTTCATAAATGTCACCAAAGTCTACTCAATACTAGGAACTAAGAGATTAATAAATACTCTTAAGTTTTTAGTGCAAAGAGTACATAGGATTATTAGGGAAAGTAGAAGACTAAGATTTTTTTGTCATTTGCAAGTAATTCTCATACTCAACCAACATATACTAGAGTTTGAAGTATCTTATATGCTCAATATCATCTTACTTACATGATATGGGAAGCATTGTATGATTTGAGCAAGATCTTGATAAATCGGCAATAACAGTCCCACTAAATTTATCAAACCAATCTGTATTGTAGACTCACATATCAAGTTCTTTTCAACTGGTATTAGGAGGATCTCTATTATCACTCCAAGTGAATAATGAACAAAGGAATCCTTCATCATGTAAGTCATAGTTAGAGAGACATGAAATGAAATTAATACTCTCTTCTATTTTGAAATGCCTTCCTCCTATTTTTTCCTTTGGGTCGACATAACATTGAATCCCCCTACAACTCCCCAGGGCCCCATAATTCTTTTAGCAATGGCTCCTAGTTCCTCCCATAATTCTTTTCTCAACTATTTATCACATTAGCATATACAACTATCAAATGAAAAGATATAGCACTCTGATTTTATGTGATGCGTACCATCACTTGATGTTATTTATTTTTGATGATTCCCATATCATATTTAGTGGACCAGAAATTTATATGTTATTGGACCAATTGTAGAATCAAAACTGGTATCCTAGTTTTATCTTGAACCTTTTAATCTTCTTTTCCCTCACCATAGGTTCTCGAATGAACATGTAGGGTATTTTGTTGTTGTTTAAGCAATTTGAGTCTGTCAGCAGCTCCCAAGGACCCTATACCCTAATGTTCCATGGGATTATATTAATCATAAAAAATATCAGCAAAAGAAATCTTTTGTCCATTACTGTTGTTGTTTGCCTTTCCTTTGAGATTATTTTCAGTTTCCACTTGTGAGGAGTTGTACTTCCCTCTAGGATACCAGTTCTTGTAGAAAAGAACATCTTGTTGCAGTTGGGTAGGAGTAGCAGCCACAATTTACAGGTTAAGGAGTGTGTGGAACATCTAACTTGTTAAGCGTTTTATTGTTCACTATTCATAACCATATCAGTCTCCCACTCTTTATAGGATGTGTCCTCCCTTAGATTTTGAAAGCCAATTGCATTGAAAATCTTTGAACCTCTAGGTGTCACATTTAACTTTTTTTCCTTAACCTTCCTTTTAGCACACCTTTCAACTAAGTTTGGGTCTAGGCCAAAAAGAGGAGGTTGCACAGTGAAATTTGCTCTTCTCTTTGTTCTTCAATTATCATAATCACACCAGAAGGGATGGTAGAAATTGAGTAGAAATTCCTCATTTTCTTGTTGACCTAGTTGACTCCTCTTCTTTCGAATAAATAAGGGACTTGTTGAAAATTTGGCCTACTTCTTCAATTTTTGGGATAAATTTCTTTAACTGGATGACTTTTCTCATATCTGATTTGATTAGCTTCCTGAATCTTGGCTTTTTTTCCTTGCGGAGAGGTATTGTCAGGTGTCAGAATATCTATTTCACTTATATCATTACATGTAACTATAACAACATTTTGCCCTTCTTTGACCTAGTAGACTTGAGTGTTACTTTTTTCATGGCATTTTGTCATGTTATCTTTAGGGGAATTTCTTGTTATAATGTTCTTCTTCACATCATAATTTTTCATTCTTCTTTTGTGGCTGCCTGTTTCATTGCTTCATCATTTTTAACTTATTGCATTTATTGGTTACATTTTTTGTAGAGTTGCTGACCTTCTCTATCTCCATCTGAGTAATTTCTTCTTTCCTCTTCTTATGTTTTGGTATTTCCACCCATTAAGTTAAGCTAACTAATTTCTTTCAATCTTTTACGTTGTATTTGTCAGTTCTGAATTTAGTGTTCTGCATTTCACTATAGAGTGACACTGCATCTTTCAATGGTAAAAAAAGCTCGTATTTTTTCATACTCTACTTTTTGAGTGACTAATTTCATGTTTCCTTCCTCATTCATGATTTCTACCATCACCTTACAGTAACGACTCGGCCGACCGTTTTAAGAATTTTGGCCTCGTTTTCCTATTTATTGCCTCCTCTATGTTCAATTGTAGTTGTGGGACTTGCCGAATGGTTGGTTTGGTTTTGGGTGAGTTTCGGAGTGAATTGAGACACTTAGTCTTAAGGTTGAAGGCTTAAGTTGGAAGAGTTAACCGGATTTTGACTTTTGTGAAGATGACTCCGGAATGGAGTTTTGATGGTTCCAATAGCGTCAAATGGGGATTTAGGACTTAGGCGTATATCCAAATGTTGATTTGGAGGTCCGTAGGTTGATTTAGTGCTTTTTGGTGAAAGCTAGAAAGTTGAAGGTCTAGAAGGTTGATAGATTTGACCGAGGGTTGATTTTACTGATATCGGGCTCGGATTATGGTTCCTAGAGATGATATAGGTCTGTTGTGTCAAATGGGACTTGCATGCAAAATTTGAGCTCATTCAGAGTTTGTTTGATGTGATTCGGCATCAGCTATAGAAGTAAAATGTTCATTGGTTCAATAAGCTTGAATTGGGGTGCGATTCGTAGATCAGATGTTGTTTGATGTGATTTAAGGCCTCATATAGGTTTTTGTTGTGTTTTGGGACATGACGGTATGTTTGAACTTGGCCCCGGGTGTGATTCAGGTTGAGTTCGAACCTTTTGGCACTTAGAAGGAGATGTTGAGAATGCCAGTGTCTGGTATAATAGCAATTGTGATAGTTGGGGCCGCAGGTGCGACTCATTGGCCACAGAAGTGGATGCGTAGAAGCGCGTAGGGGTCCGCAGTAAAAGAAGTGCAGATGAGCCTTGTGTCCGTAGAAGCGGAAATTGCTGGGCTTTAGATTAGCCGCATCTGCGATGATATTTTCGCAGACGCGGAATCGCAGAAGCGACCAAATATCCGCATGTGTAAAGCTTAGGTAGAAAAAGGATTGAATCGAGGGTTTATTTCATTTTCCACATTTTGAGTTAGAGAGCTCGGTTTGGGCAATTTTTGGGTGGATTTTCAAGGATTGGATCGGGGTACGTATTTTTGACTCGGATTTGCTTATTATTCATGACTCCATCATTGTTTTTATAATTTATTTAGTTAATTGAGTTGGAAAAATTAGGGAAATTTTTAAACACTTTCCAAAAAAAATAAATTGAGAATTTGAAGGACGATTTGAGGTCGAAATTGGATAGTTTTAATATGGTTAGACTAGTATCGGAATGGGTGTTCGGATTTGGTAAGTTTGGTCCGAGGTGCGGGCCTGTGGTTGGCTTTTTAATTTTCCTTAAAGATTGAAAATTTATTATCCATAATTACTTCCTGTGGCTTGTATTTATGATATTAAGATATTTTGGCTAGATTTGAGCCGTCCGGAGTTGGATTTTCGCGAGAAAGGCTTATTAGTGGATTTATTTAGCTTGTTTGAGGTAAATATCTTGCCTAACTTTGTTTGGGGGAACTAACCCTTAGGAATTGGGTTGATTTGTGTTATTTGGATTGTGTGAAAGACGTGTACACGAGGTGACGAGTGTGTACACAGGCTTATATGTGGTATTTTGACCGGTTTAGAGTCTTAGACTCTTTCAAGCATTTAATTATAACTAGTAATATCAGGTTATAACTTCCATTGTTAAATTGCTCTTACATGCTTTACTTGATGTTGTTATCACATTCTCTATCCCTAATTGTCAAACATGCTCTTATATGCCTTAATTTTCTTTGTTATCTCTCTTATTGTTATGTTACCTCCTTTATTGTCGAGTTATTATTATTTGGAGTTGTTATTACATTATGCCTTTTCGTTTTGAGTTATTCCATGCGTTTAGATGTAAATACTATGTCATACCATCTCTTTCATTGTTAAGCTTATGATGTATATTAAGTTGGAACTTGTCATTTCGTGGAAATACATTCATTTTGAGTAATTGAAGTTGAAGTTATGAAAGCTATTATCACATTAAGGTCGAAATTGTTGGTTATTGAGATATCTTTCCTTGTTGAATAATTCTCATTCATTGTTATTATTGAGATTCTTGTTCATATTGTTGTTGAGCCATAGGCTATATGTTGGATGTTTCGGAGCCCAGGTGGGTTCTAGCTTGCGTGATTTCTCGGTCTTCTTTGTATGAGCGCATCAGAATGACGACCCCCTCTCGCTTGTCCTTAAGGACACATTGCAGCACGGCGATGCCAAGGAGGTTTCTATCGGAGATGATGGGGTATTGCATATGCAGGGCTAGATATGTGTGCCCAATGTGGATGGATTGCGTAAGTTGATCCTTGGGGAGGCCCACAGTTTGTGGTACTCTATTCATGCGAGTACCACTAAGTTGAATCAGGATTTGAGGCAACATTATGGGTGGAGGAGAATGAAGAAATATATAGTAGAGTATGTGGCTCGGTGCTTGAACTGTCAGCAAGTGAAGTACGAGCATAAGATGCCGGGGCGGTTTGTTTCACAAACTTGAGATTCCCGAGTGGAGGTGGGAGCGTATTACCATGGATTTCGTTGTTGGGCTTCCACGGACTTTGAAGAAATTTGACGCAGTGTAGGTTATTATGAATAGGCTGACCAAGTCAGCACATTTTATTCCGGCGGTGACTGCCTATTCTTTATAGCAGTTGGCTCAGATCTATATCTTTGAGATCATTCATTTTCATGGCGTGCTGGTGTCCATTATCTCTGATCAAGGCATGTAGTTCACATCACATTTCTTGAAAGCCGTACAGCGTGAGTTAGGCACATGGGTTGTGTTGAATAAATCATTTCACTCCCAAACGGACGGGCAATTCGAGCGCATCATTCAGATCTTAGAGGATATGCTACGTGCCTGTGTTTGGGCACTGATTTGGTTTGGGATGCCTTGGAGAAAGCCAAGCTGATTCAGGATCGGCCTCATACAACATAGTCTAGGCAGAAGAGTTATGGTGATCGGTTCGGGAAGAAGGGCAAGTTGAGCCCTAATATTAATCCTTTTGAGATCCTTGAGAGAGTGGGTGAGGTAGCCTATAACTTGCATAGCCACCCAACTTATCGGCAGTTCACATGGTGTTCCATGTTTTCATGCTCCAGAAGTATTATGGTGATCCGTCCCATGTATTAGATTTTAGCTCAATCCAATTGGAAAAGAATTTGACTTATGTTAAGGAGCCAGTGGCTATATTGGACAGGCAGGTCCAGAAGTTGAGAGCAAAGAACATTGCTTCAGTGAAGATTCAATGGAGGGGTCAACCAGTCGAGGAGGTGACTTGGGAGACCAAGCATGATATGAGTAGCCGTTATCCTCACCCTTTCAGCACTTTAGGTATGTCTATATACTCCTTTGAGGACGAATGTCTATTTTATGTGGGGATAATGTAACTACCCGATCGGTCGTTTTGAGTATTTTGGCCATGTTCCCCTATTTATTGCCTCCTCTATGATCAATTGTGGTTATATTACTTGTTGGGGTGGATGGTCTGGTTTCGGGCAAGTTTCGGAGTGAATTGGGACACTTAGTCCCAAGGTTGAAAGCTTAAGTTGGAGGAGTTGATTGGAGTTTGAATTTTGTATAGACGATTCTGGAATGGAGTTTTGATGGTTCAAATAGCTTCATATAGGGAATTTGGACTTAGGCGTATGTCCGGATGTTGATTTGGAGGTCCGTAGGTTGATTTGGTGCTTTTTGGTAATAACTGGAAAGTTGAAGGTTTGGAAGGTTGATAGGTTTGACCGAGGGCTGACCTCATTGATATTGGGCTTAGATTGTAGTTCGAGGAGCTGGTATAGGCCCGTTGGGTCATTTTGGAATTGCATACAAAATTTGAGCTCATTCAGAGTTGGTTTGATATGATTTGGCATTAGTTTTAGAAGTTAAATGTTCATTGGTTCAATAGCTTGAATTGGTGTGCGATTCATAGATTTGATGTTGTTTGACGTGGTTTAAGGCTCGAGTAGGTTAGTGTTGTGTTTTTGGATGTGATGGTATGTTCATATGGGGTCCCGAGGACCTTAGGTGTGATTCAGGTTGGGTTCGGACCTTTTTGCACTTAGAAGGAGATGCTGAGAATGTTGGAGTCTGGTGCAATCGCACTTGTGATAGTTGGGGCTGCAAGTGCGGCGCTGCAGAAGCGGCTCATTGGCTGTAGAAGCGGACGCACAAAAGTGCGTATCGGTCCGCAAAAGTGGAAGCACAGATGCACCTTGTGCCCATTGAAGCGAAAATTACTGGGATTTAGTGTAGCCGCATCTGCAATGATATTTTCGCAGATGCGGAGTCGCAAAAACAACCAAATGTCCGCAGGTGCAGAAAGCTTGGGTAGAAAAAGGATTGAATCGAGGGTTTATTTCATTTTCCACATTTTGAGTTAGAGAACTTTGTTTTGGGTGATTTCAGAGTGGATTTTCAAGGATTGGATCAGGGTAAGTGTTTTTGACTCGGATTTGTTTATTATTCATGACTCCTTCATTGTTTATATCATTTAATTAGTGATTTTAATTGGAGAAATTGGGAGATTTTGTAAAAACCTTCCTAAACCATAAATTGAGGATTTAAAGGTTGATTTGACGTCGGAATTGGATAATTTTAGTATGTTTGGACTCGTATCGGAATGGGTATAGGGATTTTGTAAGTTTTGTCGGGTTCCAAGGTGCGGGCCAGGGTTGTCTTTTTGGGCTGACTTTTTGATTTTCTTTAAATATTGAAACTTTATTATCCGTTCTTCCTATGGCTTGTATTTATGGTATTAAGTTATTTTGGCTAGATTTGAGCTGTCTGGAGTTGGATTTTCACGAGAAAGGCTTATTAGTGGATTGATTTAGCTTGTTTGAGGTAAGTATCTTGCTTAACTTTGCTTGGGGAACTACCCCTTAGGACATGGGTTGATTCGTGTTATTTGGATTAAGTGAAAGACGCATACACGAGGTGATGAGTATGTACACAGGCATGTATGTGGTATTTTGACCGGTTTAGACTCTTAGACTCTTTCAAGCATTTAATTATAACTTGTAATATCATGTTATATCTTCTATTGTTAAATTGCTCTTACATGCTTTACTTGATGTTATTATCACATTCTCTATCCCTTATTGTCAAACATGCTCTTCTATGCCTTAATTGCCGTCGTTATCTCTCCTATTGTCATGTTACCTCCTTTATTGTGGAGTTATTCTTATTAGGAGTTGTTATTACATGATGTCTTTTCATGTTGAGTTATTCCATGCGTTTAGATGTAAATACTATGTCATACCATCCCTTTCATTTGTTAAGCTTATGATGTATATTAAATTTGAAATTGTCATTTCGTGGAAATATCTTCTTTTTGAGTTATTGAAGTTGAAGTTATGAAAGCTATTATCACATTGAGGTCGAAGTTGTTGATTATTGAGATATCTTTCCTTGTTGAGTAATTCTCATTCATTTTGTTATTATTGAGATTCTTCTTCACATTGTGGTTGAGCCGTGGGCTATGTGTTGTGGTAAATTTGGAATTGTTGATTTTGAATGTTTTGGCATTTGGACACTTCTCGTGCAAGTTGTTATTGTATTGTGATATTGATGCGCATGCGGCGGTATAAGGATAAGGGTTAATGTGCATGCAACGACATAAGGTGGGAATTTATGTACATGTTGCTAGTAAGGGAATTACTTGAAGCCACGCGTAGACATAAGGGGGCTAAAGTTCATGTCGCTATTTCGGGAAAAATGTTTTTTCAAAAATAACTATATGTAAGGCTCACGTGGCAGTAAAAGGAAAGGTTGTGATTTTGAATTGTGAAATGTGGATATGAGGCGTGGTATCTCGGTTGTGGTCCTTGTTGTACATTCTATGATAAAGAGGGTTGTTGGTTGAACAGTTTTGTTGTCTTTTCATTTGTCTTACTTGTATTTGTCCGTATTGATTTCTTGATGTTCTTATCGTGTGTTTACTCCTTGTTGCCTTTATTTCTTAAAATTCTGCTGTTAGCTTACATTATTGAACTGCTTTATTGTTATTCATTTCCTCGTCTTCCATTATTTGACTACACTATACATTGTTAAGTTTTTCTTATCCTACTGTTGTGGCGTGCTCATACTACGCTTCTGCACATTTTTTGCAGATACAGGTACATTTGCTCATGCCCCACGCTATTGATCATTCAGTTATATTTTAGGAGACTTCAAGGTATACCTATTGTTTATATTCTACTCAGACAATATCGTATTAGAGATTCTTAAACTATTTCTGTAGAGCTTATGACTTAGTTCCACCTGTTTTGGGATCTTGTTACTAATGTTTCCGATTTGGAATTATTATGAGCTTTATTGGTTTATTTTATTATCTTAGTTTGTTATTTCTATTAAGTTATTCATGAATGTTAGGCTTACCTAGTCTTAGAAACTAGGTTCCATCACGACTACCTTCGGCGGGATTTTGGGGTCGTGACAAGTTGGTATCAAAGCTCTAGGTTCATAGGTGCTACGAGTCATAAGCAAGTTTAGTAGAGTCTTGCGGATCGGTATAGAGACGTCTGTACTTATCTTCGAGAGGCTACAAAATTGTTAGGAAAATTCCATTTCTTTGACTCCTTATCTGCAAATTTGTGGACTTCGAAATCTGATTTTTTGTCTTTCCATTCTCTCACAGATGGTGAGGAAACGCACTGGTGGATCCGATGATCAGACACCCGTGCACCCTGCTAGAGCCTCGAGAGGCCGGGGCCGGGGTAGAGGCCGAGGAGGGGCACGTTGTGCTGCCAGAGCACCTGCCCGAGCAACGATTGAGGAGCCACTAGTAGCTCAGCTTGAGGGACAAGCACCTGAGACGCCTGTTGTTGCCTTGGACTTCAGGAGACCCTAGTACATTTTTGAGCATGTTCGACACTGTAGCACATGCGGGATTGATTCCCCTTGAATCAACTACATCTCTTGCTAGTGGAGGAGCTCAGATTCCCGCTGCCCACACTCCAGAGCAGCGGGTCAATGTTAATCAGATCCAGGGGGTTACGCCAGCTCAGCCTGTTATTCCGGTTTAGCCCGAGGTCAGGGCAGAGGTATCTGAGGAGGAGCAGGTTAAACTTGAGAGGTTCAAGAAGTACCACCCTCTTACTTATTGTAGCACAATTACCGAAGTTTCACAAGGTTTTCTCGAGAAGTGCCACCATATTCTCCGTGCCATGGGTATTCTGAAGATGAGTGCAGTTGCCTTTACTACATTTCAGCTGTCAGGAGCAGCCTATAGATGGTGGTAGGCTTACGAGGAGGGTAGCCCAGCTGATGCAACTTCACTCGCTTGGGCTTAGTTTTTAGAGATATTCTTGAGATAGTTTGTTCCCCAGAAACTTCAGGATGCATGGCGCACTAAGTTGGAGCAGCTGTGTCAGGGGACTATGATAGTATCAGAGTATGCTATAAGATTCATAGAGTTATCCCGACATAGATCGAGTCCGAAGATTCATCGAGGGGCTCAACTATGGCATGATATTTAGCATGGTTTGAGAGTTGGAGACGGATACTCCATTTCAGCAAGTGGTGGAGATCGCGCGGATATTGGAGGGTATGCGGGGCCGAGAGAGAGAGAGAGGACAGAGAGGCCAAGAGGCCTCGAGGTACTGGAGGATTTAGTGGTAGCCATGTTGTAGCTACAGCCCGACATGGCAGGGGATATGTGAGTCGGCAAGTTCATTAAGCACTTCCAGCTACTAGCAATGCTCTAGCTATTTCTGGGTCTTAGATTGCTCACTATGCACAACCACTTTGTAGTGCACCTCCCACTCGAGGTGCCTTTAGCGGTCAGTCGAACCGATCAGGCCAGAGTCAATTTTAGCAGCTGTACCTACCGAGAGCTTGTTTTGAGTGTGGTGACACCAGGCTATGGTGAGGGACTGCTCCAGACGCAGGAGGGGTGCACCTTCACGACTACACAGGCTCCACAAATTCCACAAGGTTAACAGACTATGGTTACTTCTCTAGTTGCCACCCCACTTGCACCGCCAGCTAGGGATGGAGGTCAAGCAGGTAGAGGTCGCCCTAGAGGGCGAGGCCAGGCTCATTTTTATGCTTTTCCGGGTATGACGTAGGCTGTCGCTTCAGATGCTGTCATCACAGGTATTGTTCCGGTCTGTCATAAGGAGGCCTTAGTTTTATTTGATCTGGGCCCCACTTACTCAGATGTGTCATCTTACCTTTCTCTGTATTTTGATATATCATGTGATTTCTGGATGACGAGCGCAAAGCACAATACGAAATTTATGCTTGCTAGTCAAAGATAGAATAGTTAAATTATCATCTCCACAAGGATTGGAATTAAACAACGTCTGAATAATCTTTTGTTAATTACTATCCAGGAAAAATTAGCACTTGATTTGATGATTATTAACTATGATTAACTCCTAAAAATTGAAAAATTATCAATTGACCACAGAAAATAATAGTTGAGCAACAAAGAAATATCAATGACAAAAACAAGGGTAATTAACTAGGCAGGTGCAAGATAATTGACTTGGGATCCATTTCTTGTGTTTGTTCACTCTATAATATTGTTAATTCTCATGAATTCAACAGATAATTAAATTACACTTGAAGTTAATGTTCCTTTTTTGATTAAACGTTAATTTCAGTAAGTAATCCAATTGAAGCACGGTAAACAATTGCAACGAACAAAATGATGGTTATGATCTAAAGGGTAACTTCTCACAAATATTTTTCTATTTTCTAGTAAGATTACAATTCAAGAGGCTCTTTCGATTACCTATTTGAATCACGAATTTGAACTAGAGTATAAGACAATGAAATTCAATATCAAGCTCCTCTTTCGATTAAACAAAATAAAAAATAACTTCACAATACGAATTAAAACTCCATCAATTACTTCCAACAATTATCAAGAATCGATTCCCTAATAAGTTTATCAAAACACTGTACCTGTGGACACCCTAAGGGAAATTACCCCATAGCAATGGATAAAGCCATCTCAATAAGGTTAAAAAATATAGAAAACATCAATGCTAATGATTCGATAAAAACTCCCATATTGCACCGATCATTGGTTGAATTCTTGATAAATTCTTGTCTCTTCTTGCTTAGTAGCTTCTCAAATATTTCGTAGGTCAAAAGTCCTCTAAAAATCATGTTTTTGATGTATATATACCATGTAGGAACGGGCCCGGATGAAACTATCCTTTCCAACCCGAAACAGGAAATACTCTTAGAATTTTGCATAGACGCGCCGCAGCCCGCACTGCGTGTGTGGTATTTATCATAGGCTATGTCAAACGTTTGTGAGGCCAATTTTTACATTGCCGCGCGGCGCCCCACGCGGCGCGACTGTGTATTTTTCTCATTGTGAATTGTTTCATCCACTTTTTGACATCTGACTTGGTACTCGACCCCCGAACACGATCCCGGTTTATCCTTGAGCTTTTACTCAAACTTCAAAGCTCCAAAATGCTCGATTTAGCTCTAATTTATCTTTTTAACTCGCAATCACTTCCTGCAAGGCATAAAACATGTAATAAGTACAATTCACTATCATTTAAGCTCAAACACACGTAAAATCCAGTAATTAGAGCGTAAACTACGACTAAAACACGGGTCCATCAACACCCGACACTTAAACCATTGCTCGTTATCGAGCAATCAAACTACATTTTGCATAGGGACGAACTTTCCATTAAACAACTTCCCTGACACATCATGCTAAGAATATTTTAAGCAGACTAAGCACCTTATCCTAACATCCTAGCCTCAAAGCTCGACTCAAAAGCACCACGTATTTTTCACAACCTTCTTACTTACTCTAACACAGAGGTCATGCCCTTACCTTTCCTTCACAAGTCAGATGCCCTCACATGAAAAAATAGAAAGTAGTTCCTACGTAAAATAAAATTCAAGAACAAATAGGAACTCAATATAGAAAAAATTCACTCACTCTCAAAATAAAATTCACGTGCCACAAAAGACTTAGCATAAGCCTGCTCGTAGTGTAATACGCTATTAATTGAGCTCATTCAGTCAAAGATCAAGTATGACTTTCATTTCGTTGTAATGTAGGCTGCAGGCCGAGTAGGATACATTTGGATATAGTGACTACACCTCCCGGAGCACTTTAATACATACAGTTTCACAAATTCAAACCCCACACTTATGTTAAACCAAACCGCAACTTTCACATCATATTAGCACCAAGCTCCCAATTTCTTTAAGCACAAACAAGAAAGACTCACCACTAGCGAGGAATAATATTCTTCATAATATATGCAAACACTAATTTTTTTCTAATCTTTTTTCAATTCCCTACAAGTGATTCTCACAATCTTTTCAAACAGTGCACCTTTCTCCTTTTCTATAGTTCCACTCAAAAATCCAACCATACCTCCACATAGCTTTTAACAAGCTTATAAATATTTTAAGTGTTCATGAGAGGTAAAATGTTCAAATAAATGGTTAATTCAACAAATAGGTCAGGCTTGTAGTGTGGTTGCCAAAGAAAATAGGATTACAGGCTCAAAGGGGCTAACTAGGGTACACAATAATTAGGCGGGTCACAAACATATAATTAGCTCAACAAAGAAATTCCTATATCACTTCCTAGACTTAACAAGACTACCATTTTTCTTATAAACAGACAAGGCAAGTTCTAGACATCAATTGACATGCACATAATATCAACAAAACCCTCACTCACACATTGGCACATAACTCACTTATGATCAGATCTATCTCGACTCTCTAGTCAAAGCAGTTAAGTAAAGTCACAATCAAACAATTTAAGGTACTTAATCCATGAGCCCAGAATTGAGCCTAGGCGTCACAACTAAGGCACTCACCACTCTCAAGGCATACGCAGTAAAGGAAAATTATTTTAATAGCACTATGACTCAAGCTTCTTTATTCCTACAAAAATAAAAAATTAACTACACCCGGTTCAAATAAAAGCCCTTGAAAAATAACCTCGGCACAAAAAAAAACCAAGGGAGAATTATTACACAACCTAAGAAAGTAAGATAAAATAAATAAAATAAAAATAAAAGACATCTTTTTGGATTTTCAATTTTTTTTATTTTGTTTTGTATTTTTCTAGTTCGACTTCAAATCTCTCAAGAAACCTGTCGACAAAATCCATCGTCAGGAAGAGTCAAAATAAACAATTATAATTACTAACTATTATAGGCTGATAGAATTCAGAGTTATAATTTACATGCCAAATTATCTATGAAAGCAAGAAACAAAGCAAACAAAGCTAATTGGCAAATAGAAAACAAACAAATACAACAAATAAGAGCACCCATCCCATACTTAACAAATTGCATTGTCCCCAATGCAAAACAGTAGAAACAAGAGTGAAAGGCTGCCTCCCTGAGGACCTTGGCCTAATCCTCATCAACACCCTCAAAGGTGCACATGTACTCCTAATCATCGGACTGCCCGCAACAATCGAGTGATCATACTCAGGTAATATAGGCAGCGAACCCCAAATGGACACACTCTCGCCATATGCTCCAGCATGATTTTTCCACGATCAAGCCTCATCCTGGTCAAGAAAGCATAGATCAAACACACCTTCAGCCATGAGATATCAGTGTCACTCTGGGTAGGCATAATTTTGGCATTGATCAGCCACAAAATAACCATGGACGGACGCTGGAATGTGCCTTTCTTCATGACCTTGTGGTACTCATTAGCATCCTGCATCCATGTGGCAGAAGAGTCTGCTCCACATAGCTGTCACCAGATATCAGGATAGTCTGGCCGATGAAGAAACCTTTGAAAGAGCTTGTGGGAGAGCTCTGTGAAACCCACATCTAATTGATCACTTGGGAGGATAAGGGAATCGCTTTACCTGGTAGCTGCACCTCGTAGACAGCATCAAGGCTGATCTCAGGTTGCCAGTTGGCATAAAAGTCCTTTACCAAGTTCACATTCACCGCATCACCGGGACAAAACAGATTTTCAAAACCCAAAGCCTGAATATTGTCGTACATCTCATTATATTTTCGCGATAACTTTCCATCATTTATAGCAACCTCAGGCTCTGGGTTTGTCTTGAACCAATATGTAGTGTAGGCTGGGACAACACGAATAACAAATTTGCACTCTAGGACCTCGTCAACATCCGGGTATATGCGCTCCATCTCCTCCTCCACTAGGGCGGTAGGTGCTGCCCGCCTACCTCCTCTACAACTGCTAAAAGCAGCCCCAAAAGAACACGTGTTAGCATGTTTGCCGGGACGATGAGACATTTTACCTGCACAAGACGAACAAAATTAGCCACAACACTTAGAACAAAAAGCAAGACCAAACAGGGTAATCACCCCACACTTATGCCATAGAAATGTTTGCAAGTACAATGTATACTGGGGGCTCAGACTACCCCATTGAAAACACGCCACAAGTAACCAACAACCCACTAAACCACCAACATAATATTACAACAACATAACCACGGACTATACTAGTGTAAAATACAAAATCAAGAAGCTAAACTATTAACTAAGAAAAGAAAAATAAGAAGTTATACGACACTACTATACAAGTACTTAACATGAATCGGACATCCCAAATAGCAACTAATAAACAAAGGGGTAGGCAACCGATTAGCATTCAGGCTTGACACGTTATAATTTCAACAAAATTAACACATGACCGCCTACCCCACACTTATCATCTAGCATCACATTATCACATAACAATTGCCTTCCAATTAAGCAACAACTTCACATTCTAAGTCATTATGACATTTTATCAAACACATTGTAGTCACCAAGTTCAACTTATAAATTCAACTCAAAGTGGTCTAGAATCATCACACAACAACACTAACCATACACCCAATAACAACCACAACATCACCAAGTCTTAATACTAGCACAAAGTGCTCTAATTTGAGCCAAAACAACCACTAAATTTCTGCCATAATGCACTCCCAACAAAACTTCATCGCAAAGTATTCTCATTTCACCATTGTATACTAGCAACCCTCCACAAGCATAAATACTAACAAAAACTTACCAACATCAAGTACAATTTTGGCCAGATTAAAAAAAATTACTAAAATCTTGTAAAAACTAATACTACCTAGGGTTAGAGAAAACTAAACTAAAACTACCTAAATACTACAAACAAATACTAGAAGAAAGAGAAGATACGAGAGGAAAAAACGTACCCTGAGGGGGGATGAAGATGGAGGGAAGTAATTAGAGAAGAAAGTGAAGAAGTAAAGAATGAGTTTGGGTGTGAGAGGTGTGGGAGAACAGAGAATGGGGAAATAAGGGAAAAGAGGGGAGGGAGGGGGCTACTTAAGGCAAGGATTTAGGGCGTTATTCTTTTCAATTTTCCAGATTCTTAATTTTTTTCTTTTTAACAAGACTCCTGGAAAATATTTCACTACTGCGTAGCTGGGTGCGGCGCCCCACGCGGCGCGGCAGTGTTATTTTACAGAGAGTTATTATTATTTTCAGAGGGTCTTCTCCTGGTGTGGTGTAGGGCATGGAACCCCACGTGGAACACTAGGCCATTTTTCACTGAGTTCGCCTCGTTTTTGATTTTTAGCTCACGAGTTGCACCCCCACTCTATTGTATTCTTATTTTGTGTCCAATTCATGCTCAAACCGGTCCAAATAAATATTAAAACTCCTAAACACTAGTAATCCTACTCTACATTAAAATTACACTACGCTACAAAGTAAGAAAAAGGGTTAGAAATAGTTATGAGTTATAGTCAGCAGCTTGAATCTGTCTCTTAGGCTTCTTTGATCATGATGCTAGAGGATTGCTTGTAATTCCTCCAACAAGGTATGGTTTCAACTTGTGCCCATTCATCTTAAGCTGTCATTCCTTTCCTCATCTTGTATTTCAATGGCGCCATATAGTGAGACATGCGTCACCACATACGGAACTGTCCATCTTGACCTGAACCTCTCGGGGAACAACCTAAGTCTACTATTGTATAGTAAGACTCTGTCCCCTTCATGAGAATCCTTTGGCTTAATCAGACGATCATGCCACCTCTTTGTCTTTTTGTTAAAAATGCGTGAATTTTCATACGAATCCAGTCATCTTAGAGCTTTCATTCCTTTCCTCATCCTGTATTTCAATGGCGCCATATAGTGAGACATGTGTCACCACATACAGACCTGTCCATCTTGACTTGAGAACAACCTAAGTCTACTGTTGTATAGTAACACTTTGTCCCCTTCATGAAAATCCTTTGGCTAAGTCAGACGATCATGCCACCTCTTTGTCTTTTTGTTAAAAATGCGTGAATTTTCATACGCATCCAGTCTAAACTCCTCCAACTCGTTCACCTGTGCAACCTATGTTCACTTGCAAGATTAAGATCAAGATTAAGCAATTTATTTTCCCAATAAGCTTTATGTTCTATCTCAATTGGTAGGTGATATGATTTTTCATACACTAGATTAAATGGTGAAGTCCCTATGGTTGTTTTAAATGCAGTTCTATATGTCATGGTGAAGTCCCTATGGTTGTTCTAAATGCAGTTCTATACGTCCATAAAGCTTCATCTAACTTTACAGACCAATCATTCCGAGAAGCGCTAACCGTGTTTTCAAGAATTCGGTTATGCTCACGGTTAGCCACTACAACTTGCCCACTAGTTTGAGCTTGGTACGGGGTTCCTGTTTTGTGTGAGACCCCATACTTGGATAGCAATTCAACAAACTGCTTGTTTACAAAGTGCGACCCATTGTCATTGATAATCACTCAAGGGGTCCCAAAGCGGGTAAAGATGTTTTTCCGTAAGAACTCACACACCACCGGGGCATCATTGGTCCTAGTTGGGATTGCTTCGGCCTATTTAGAGACATAGTCAACGACCACTAGGATATACTCGTAAGAATGAGACGATGGGAATGGAACCATGAAGTCAATGCCCTGCACGTCAAAAATTTCACATACTAGAATGGAGTTTAGAGGCATTTCATCCCTCTTGCTAATGTTACCCGCCCTTTGACATTTGTCACATGCAGCTACAATATGTCCGTGCATTTTTGTACAAAGCAGGCCAATAAAAACTGGCTTCCATGACCTTTGCTGCAGTGCAATTTCCACCATAGTGTCCTCCAGCTGCTCCATCATGACAATGAGACAGAATGCTTACCGTCTCTCCTTCAGGCACAGATCTTCGAATCACACCATCTACACATAGTTTGAACAAGCAAGGGTCATTCTAAAAATAACATTCTACCTCATCTTGAAGCTTTCTTCTTTGATCACAAGATTTGTAACGCAGCAACCATCCACTAGCCAAAAGGTTGCCTACATCAGCATAGCAAGGCGGTCTTTCAGAGATCGCAGCAATGGAGAAAATCTACTCATCAGGGAACTCTTCCCTTATTGCAACTGTCGGAACCGGAGGTCTCTTATGTTGAGATGATCTGCAAGTTGATTTTATGTGCCCTTCCTATGTATGATCTCTAAGTCAAACCTTGGAGCAGCAACACCTACCGCAATCAGTGTGCACAATCACTTTACTCCCTACCAGATATGATCTAAACTTGTCAAAAGCAAAGACTACAACAAAGAACTCTTTCTCAATAGTGGCATAATTGACGTGAGCATCATTCAATGTCCTGCTTGCATAGTTGATGGGCCTAAACATCTTATCTTTTCTTTGCCCTAGAACTGCCCCCACAGCTACATCACTAGCATCACACATTATTTCAAATAGCTGGCTCCAATCAGCTGTCACTATAATATGAGCGCTCACAAGCTTTTCCTTAATCAATTCGAATGCTCTTAAGCACTCCACAATGAAAACAAACTTGACATCCTTCACTAGCAATGCAGTCAACCGCTTGGAAATGCTTGAAAAGTTTTTAATAAATCTTCTATAGAACCCATCATGTCCCAAAAAACTCCCTATACTCGTCGTAGAAGTCGGTGGAGGGAGCCTAAGACTTACATCAACCTTGGCTCTATCAACTTCAATGCCATATGCAGTCACTTCGTGGCCCAGGATAATTCCCTCTTTCACCATGAAGTATCACTTCTCCTAGTTAAGAACCAGGTGAATGGCTTCACAATGTTCAAGCATAAGCTCCAATTTTTTCAAGCAGTTATCAAAATCATCACTAAATAGAGCGAAATCATCCATGAATATCTCTAGACACTTTCAGTTTAGATCGGAGAACATGGACATCATGCACCTCTAAAATATGGCTGGTGCATTACACAACCCAAATGGCATCCTCCTTTAAGCAAAAATACTTGACGGGCAAGTGAATGTAGTCTTCTCAATATCTTATGAGGCAATGAGTATCTGATTGTAGCATGAGTACCCATCCAATAAACATTAACATCCATGTTCAACAACTTTCTCGAGCATTTAATCAATGAAGGGACGTGGTACATCGTCTTTCCTTGTTGCATCATTCAGCCTTCCATAATCAGTGCACATTCTCCACCCAGTGACTGTTCTTGTTGGTATCAATTCATTATCTTCATTATTCACCACTGTCATGCCCCCCATCTTAGGTACAACTTGCACTGGGATAATCCACTAGCTATCAGAGATGGGGAAATTCACTCCCGTATCTAGCAATTTGATGATCTCCTTGTGCACTACCTCAAGATTTTTACTCAGCTTGCGTTGGGGCTGCACCACTGGCTTGATATTTTATTCCAACAGAATTTTATGCATGCAAATGGTTGGACTGATTCCTTGAATATCAGCTATGGTCCAGCCAACGGCCTTTTTGTACCTTTTCAACAGCTCCACCAGCTTTTGCTCCTTTGTACCTTTCAAGTAAGCAAAATTATTCACAGGAAAATTTTTAGGTTCAAGAAAAGCATATTTCAAGTGAGTAGAGAGGACTTTCAATTCCACGCCAGGCTTATAAGCATCCTTTTATAGTTCCCCCTCATCAACCACTCGATCCTCTGTCTCAAGAGCTTCAGCTTCTTTCTTTATTTCAGGATCTTCATCCTCCACGCTGCTAGATTGAATAATACATCTCTAAAGTATCCGTCATATGCTTGTTGAACTTGTATTTTGCAGCCAACTTCCCAACTACGTCTAGCTTGAAACATGAGTAGGCAGATGCCTCATCATTGGGGTATTTCATCATCTGTTTCATCTAGAACACCTTTCTCGTTGCGCACTCTGAGCATAAGCTGTCCCTCATAGATGTCAAGGATAACTCTGCCTGTATATAGAAAAGGTCTTCCTAGAATTAAAGGCACCTCCTTGTTAACCCCTATGTCCACCACAATAAAGTCCACGGGGAACACAAACTTTTTCACCTGTACTAGAATATCCTCGATAATTCCTTCAGGCAGGATGGTGGTCTA
Source organism: Nicotiana obtusifolia (assembly GCA_002018475.1). Classification (NCBI taxonomy): domain Eukaryota; kingdom Viridiplantae; phylum Streptophyta; class Magnoliopsida; order Solanales; family Solanaceae; genus Nicotiana; species Nicotiana obtusifolia. Next base: position 91,027 of record MCJB01003036.1, read on the forward strand.
GTCAGCTAGTGGTATGGACAGTGGTATGTATTTGATCACTCTAAGATCACCTTCAAGTTTCCTTAACACAGACAAAGGCATTATATTTATAGAAGCACCAGAATCACAGTGGGACTTGTCGAATTTCTCACTCCCCAATGAGCATGGTATGGTGAAGCTTCCTGGGTCCCCATACTTTTGGGGAATTTTATTTTGCAATATTGCACTGCAGTGGCCATTCAGCTTGACCACTCTTATATCCTCTAATTTCCTCTTGCTAGACAGGATTTCCTTTGAGAACTTAGCATACGCAGGCATCTGAGGAGTACCTCTGTGAAGGAAATGTTCACATAAAGTTGCTTGAGCATCTCCAAGAACTGTCCAAAGCATTTGTCAAGTTTTTCCTGTTTCATCTTTTGCGGGAATGGTAAAGCCGACATGTGTCTACTTTCTTCAATCTCCTTTTGTACCCTACTACTCTAGCCTTTCTACTATTCACTTTTTCTCTCTTCCAGTGTCTTAGTCTACTTGTTCACCACCTCAGGTCTAGATTTCACAACTGAGTCAGCCAATGTTTTGCCACTTCTCAGAGATACAACATTGATTGTTTCCTTTGGGTTCTTTTCAGTGTTAGAGGGTAGAGTTTAAGGAGCCCTCTCAGATATCAAATTTGTAATCTATCCCATTTGTCTTTCTAAATTCTGGATGGTTGTGCCCTGGTCCCGGATGGCTGTGCCCTACTCCCGGATGGCTGTGCCCTGTTCTCGAATAGATGTTCCCTGAGTCTAAAATTTTTTATTTGATTTGTTGATAAACGCCTTCATGAGATCTTCCGTACTTGGCTGATTTGACTGTTGTGGCTGGTGCTGCTTCCTCTGCTGGTTCTGAAAACCTGGTGGTCCTTGACCCTGGGGTCTAGAATTATTTTGCTGCCATAAGTTTAAACTCCCACTAGGTGAACTCCAACAAAAACCTGGATGTCTTTGTCTCATTGCACTATAGTTGTTCCTTCCTTGGCAGTTTCCTTTAGTATAGTTCCTCACATTGTTAACTTACTCAACTGAAACTTGACACTCATGTGTAGGGTATCCCATAACACAAAAGTCACATGCTGATTATGGCTCACTCTGTACCTTGGCCAATGTTAACTTTCTTATCTCCTTGGCCATGATGTCTAGCTGGGCTTGCACCAATGTGTTAGAATCCACCTAGTGAACCTCAACTGATTTTCTTGTGTCATTACTCTCAGTAGGCCGCTAGTTAGCATCCTTAGATAATTCATCAAGGATTGAGACAACCTCCTCCGTAGTTTTCTTCATTAGTGGACCTTCACAGGCAGTACACAGAGTTCGTCGTAGGGAAGGTGTCAGTTCATCCCAAAAATCCAAAAGTTGCATCCACAATTCGATTCCGTTATGCTGACACTTTTTGGCTATCTCCTTGGGTCTATCCCAAGCTTCGAAAACTGTTTCTGTCTCCTTCTGGCAGATATGTGGATTTCCCTACTGAATTTCCCTATTTTTGCAGCTGAGAAGTACTTGTCAAGAAACTTTTAGTCATATCTTCCCATGTCCTGGATCGATCCTATGGGTAAGCTACGAAGCCAGTGCTTTGCGTCATCCTTCAGTAAAATGGGGAATGCCCTTAAGTAGACCACATTTTTTGATATTCCATTGTACTGGAAGGTGTTCATGATTTCCTCAAAGTCCATCAAGTGAGTGTTAGGATCTTCATTCAACTTCCCCTGACGATACAATTGTTTTGGATGGTTTGAAGCACGCTTCGCTTCAACTCGAAGTTGTTTAATACTATGATTGGAGGTCTGATACTTGACAGTCCTTGATTGTATACTGGTCTAGCATAGTCACCTAATGATCTTCTCAGGACTAGGTGTTGCATTCTCAAACTGGGCTTCAACCAAGGGTCAGTTTAGATTAAATCTTCAACCCTTATTATTTTTGATAGTCTCCTCAGCGGCTCAAAGGGCTGCTTCAGCTACTCTCTGAGAAGCTTGTTCTCTTTGTTTTGCTGCCTCACTTGCAGCTAAGTCTACTCCGTCAATCTCTTTGTTGCTATTTTACCTTGGGTCGAAGTATGACCTAAGAAATTTTCTGTGAATCCTCTTTCTTTTCTTAGTTGTTGCAGGTGTTTCTCCAACTCCGGTTCATAGGGTATCACTTCCTCTGAAGAAGATCGAGCCATACACCAAAGAATTTAAACATGTATCCTTCACATAAGTGAGAAAACATGAATACAATAAACTAAAATTGATTCCTAAATTAATCCTAAAAATCATTTTAAACACTATTGATTGCTGATCCCCATCAACGGCGCCAAAATTTGACGAGTGCAAAACACAATACGATATTTATGCTCACTAGTCAAAGATAGTATGGTTAAATTATCGTCTCCACGGGAATTGGATTTAAACGGTGTCCGAATATTCTTTAGTTAATTACCATCCAGGAAAACTAACACTAGATTTGATGATTATTAACTACGATTAACTCCTAAAAATTGAACAATTACCAATTGATCATGGAAGATAACAATTGAGCAACAAAGAAATATTAATGAGAGAAACAAGGGTAATTGACTAGACAGGTGCAAGATAATTGACTCAGGATCCAAATATTGAGTTAGTTCACTCTATAATACTGTTGCTTCGCACGAATTCAACACATAATTAAATTACACTTATAGCACTTGAAGTTAATGTTCCTATTTCGATTAAATGTTAAATTTTAGTAAGTAATCCAATTGAAGCACGGTAAACAATTGCAACGAATAAAATAATGGCTATGGTCTAAAGGGTAACTTCGCACGAATATTTTTCTATTTTCTAGTTCGATTAACAATTCAAGAGGCTCTTTCAATTACCTATTTGAATCACCAATTTGAACTAGAGCATAAGACGTAAAGAATTTCAATATCAAGCTCCTCTTTCGATTAAGCAAAATAATAAATAACTTCACAATACGAATTAAAACTCCATCAATTAATTCCAACAATTATCAAGAACCGACTGCCTAATGAAGTTATTAAAACAATGTATCTGTCAACATCCTAAGGAAAATTACTCCTTAGCAATGGAAAAAGTCACCTCATTAAGGTTTAAAAACATAGAAAACATCAATGCTAATGATTCGATACCAACTCGCGTATTGCACCGATCGTTGGTTGAAATATTGATGAATTCTTGTGTCTTCTTGTCTTAGTTGCTTCTCAAATCTTTCGTAAGTAAAAAGTCCTCTAAAAATCATGTATTTGATGTATTTATACCATGTAGGAACGAGCCCGGACGAAACTATCCTTTTCAAGCCGAAACAGGAAATACTATTAGAATTTTGCACAGGCGCGCCGTGCCTAGTGCCGCGGCCTGCGCCGCGTGTGGTATTTATTAGAGGCTATGTCAAACTCTTGCCAGGCCAATGATTACACTAGCACGTGGCGCCCCTTGTGTTGTACCCTATTTTGTACTAGTCAATACAATATTCAACTTGTGTTTTCTCTGTTGTTGATGAAAGAGTGTCGCCACCTAATATTTAAAGATATACTAGGGTACCTATTTAATTACTAATGATTGTATTCTTTATTGGTCTACTAACTAGTGAGATCATGGGAAGGGGTTCTTTTTCTTCTAGGGGGAATGTGTTAGGCACCCCTTAAAATCTACTTCAGGTAGCTCCACAGAACTTAGACTAGACTTGGAATTAATATTTGTATTATGCCTTAGCTAGTGTTCTAAGGGTAAAGCTTACCATATATTAGGACATAATTTCTACAAAAGGGAAGTATGATTTAAAGGAGATGGATTTAAAGGAAAGTCTTTTGGAAATTAGTGTTAGTATATATAAGCTTAAAAGAAAACTTTGAAAGATGGAAACATTTGTGGAAGTATGAAAAGGAAATCAAGTTAAAGCCTTTTGTGTCCTAAATCATGGAGGTTCGAGTCATTCTAACAGGGTAAAAAAGATCTTAAAAATATACCATGGTTTTGAAGTAGAAAACCATTTGAAAACCCTTTGTTTTAGTGTAGCAGCACCTTAGTATTTTCGAAATAGCTTATTCCTTTTAGAAGATTAAACCGCGATAAATCTGAGTTTCGAAAAGAGGGACGACTACCTTTGTTAATCCTTTGAGCTTCAAAAATCTTTATGGAAAGAGTTAGCAAAGCATGGCAAATTAATAACAGCTTATGATTAGCGGATATGAAATTAATTGCTAAGTAAGGCTTCTTTTAATTCTAAGTTCTTTATGCTTGCCTAAGTCATTCTATGAAAAGTCATTCTACGAATCAAAAGATAAGGATAAACATTCAATCCAATATATGTACTTCTCACATACATAATGAGAGATAACAAACAGGAGACAACAACGAGCAATGACATAGTGCAAACTAAGGAAATGGCAAAATAGTAAATAGATAGATAAAAGGAAAAGAGTGGCTCTGGGAGGTTTGGGCCTCAAAGGATAGATCCGGCAGTAGCAAATGACGAGAGAAGAAAGACCCTTGGACCAAAGTAGAGCTGCAATTGGGCCTATGTTCCTGAGGAACTCAACAGGCCCAAATCATTTGTACATGCCCAAAAATAAAAGACAAGGTCAGTATAGTAACAACATTGTATATATACAATTCTCAATCGAAGCCTAAGCGTAAGTGTTCAAATGCTTAAAGAAATCATACTAAGCAGAGATTAAAAGAAGAGATTACTAACAATACCTAAATGCTAAGGGAATCATGCTAATATGGAGGTTTTGTATAGTGATTGATTCACATTGAATACCTTCCGTTGCCATTAAACACCAAACCCAACGAGAGTAATTAGTGTTAATGAATTAAAGACTAAGGAGAGAGTTCTACTCGAGGCCGATGCCCCCTTTGAATCCCCCGATACTTCAAAGTTCACAAGGGTCTCAAGGCCCAGAGAAATGCTTGTGCAGGGGAGAGCAGCACAACCTAGAGGTAAACTCTACTCTCAAATACTTTTTGCCACTAATAACTAACTCTTCCCTATAGGTTTTAATACCAATGAGGCCTTCTCAATGCAAACCAACCACTAGGATATTTCCTACCATAGGAGCCTACTTTCCTTAGCAGAATAACATAGAAATGGACACGTAGAACAATCCCTATACTTCAACATTAAATAAGTGAAGCACACTTATCAATAGGTTTTGAAAATGAGACTACTAGGAACATATGACAACAAGAATACTTATGTTGTTACTGCTGAAAATTAGACAACAGAAATCACACATCTCATAGACAAATAAGGCACAACTTTAGGATGCATGGACTAATGCCTTAACATTGATCACACATGAACATACATTTAGGCTAATGAAATTACTTGAATCCCTTGAGATCATTAATACAGGATTAGAGAATGACACAATCAGGATATTGTATTCAACCAAATAATAGTTCCCTTACACCAGATTCAAACAAGAATAACAAAAGAAAGAAAAAGACTAAGCATAAGTTCAAGATAGTGTACAAAATGTAAAATCATGGAGGATGAAAAAAATATATACCAAACTCCCACACATAAAGGGATTTCAGTCAAAATTATTGCTTCACAAGATTAGATAAGTCACAAACATTGAAGAATCAGGTTGTCAGTATCATTAGGGGGTTAAGGATAGGGGAGACATCACACTTAACAGACTCAAATCAGCCTCATAGGATTAGTTGAATAGTTAAACATGATGGAGTCATATTCAGATTATAGAATAATCAACACGGTACAACTATAGCCTGACTCACGAAAGATAGACTGATCATGACAAATATTAATGACATTCAAAGAAGAACCCATCCTAATAGGATTGTTTACAGGCTAACAGTTAGGCATGAATGCGAAGCATTCATAATAAAGGTTCAAATGATGCTTAAGGGCTAATAAACATTCATGAAAGCATTTTTAGCATGCAGGTCTCACAAATGTTAACATAGTGAGGCAAGGTTGTCCTATGCATTCCATATATACCCTAGCTAAAACCATCTGATAACATCCCAAGTTTAGAATGACAGAACCTAAAGGACATGGAATGTCAAACATCGAGACTGTAGTAACAACCCTAAGTATAGCATGATAGAACTCAAAGGATATGGCATGATGAACAGAAGAAACCTAAATAAGATAGCAGAACATAGAAGGGTGCTGCATGTTAAGCATGATGACCATAACAGAATCTAAGTACAAAACTTAGAAAAACATAATATAATGAGTCATGAGGACTTATAATAGAACATCAAGTGGAATAGAATTCATAATACAACAATTAGAATATAGTTAAGATAAAGCATCAAGTAGAACAATACTCATAATGCAACATGAAGATTATGAAAATTGCAACAAGACATTAACGTAACTCAAAATGTAACATGATGACATGAAAGTTACAATAGGACATTAACAGGACTCAAAATGCAACATGAAGATTATAACAGAACTTTCGACCAAGGTTTGACGTTTAGGAAAAAATGTGAGAAATCATCTGGTTAAACAACTTAAAACACATAGGTTGTTTAATACAGAAACTAATGTTAGTAAAGTCATACAACTACCTAGTTAACATTAAACATATACCAAAACCTATCATATATTATTAACAAGTCATAGTGAACAAGAATATGATAAAAGGCTGAGTAAATATTATATATGAAGCAGTTAACTAAGAGAACAATAATGTGCTCATGACTTTTTACATGAAGCAATTAAGGAGAGGGTGGAGGTATACTGACCTCTTCTTGAGTAGCAAACCAAAGGGGTGTTCACGTTGGCTGTTTAGGAACCAAATCTTAGTTTTTTACTAGTGACGAACTCATAGACAAAAGAAAGAGAGAAGTAGAGATTGAGTGCAAACTCGAAACTTCAAATGAAAAGCCTAAGTAGAAATCTACTGTATCTTTGATTTTTCAGAAAGAAGTTAAGTGTATTAGTTATGTGTGTTGAAGATGTTGAAGATATTAGGTGAGAACATTAAAAGCTCCTATCTATATTGGCCATTGAGCCATTAGGGTTTCAGACTCAAGCAGTGGTAGTGGAGAATGACGACTACCAGATGATGGCAGCAAAACGAATGAAAACTGAATGAGACAGAGAGGAAAATTGTTAAAATATTTACCTAAATGAAGAATCGTTGTTGAAGGCGAGAATCCATCGGGAAAAACCCAAATGTCGAGAGGTCATTATCTTTGATCTCTGGACAAGAATAATGATGATGGTGCTGAAGAAATTCGATCGTGCATGCCATGGATTTGAAAACACAGAAGAAGGAACAAGCGAGTCTGGAAACACAAATTGGGGTCTTAGGGTTTGATTTGGTTTTTGAATACTATCGGCGAAAATGGAAAAGAACAGCAGGATTTGCGGATAATAGAAGAAAAATAGGCGTTTCAGGCGTTACTTGAGATGACTTTGCACAAATTTGTGTAAGGTTTGCAGATTGATGTGTTATGGCTTTCAAATTTGGGGCTTTGAGTCTCAAAGGCAAAATGAGTAAGGGGTTCAGCAAGGATTATGGATATAAGAGACAGGAAGGATGACCTCTAGGTGATCTAATACCTTGCATGAATTTGTGCAAGGTTCACTTGCTTGATTTGGGTGATGGGTTTTAGAGAAAAGATAGAGGAAGGGGAAAGAGAGGCGGCAGAGTCTTTGGGAAATGATTAGGGTTTCTGGAAGATAGGGGTTGGTCTTTTAGGGTTAAGAGTGAGAGATGGAACGGGAGCCTTTGGATCTTTTGATCAACGACTGCGATTATTTAGAGATTTAGAGTTAATAAAAGAGTTTAATGTGAAACAATTGTGGATGTTGAATTCTTGAGATCCAACAGTTGAAATAAAATTTTATAGGGGTTTTAAAAATAAGGGAAAAAGCAAGAATAAATTTGGTCCATTGATGGTATGAATCGACGAATATGATCGAGTGTGTTTGTTTTGTGAGGGTATGGGAAAGACGATGTGGCATGCTCTGATTAGCTCAATGTCGTGGCCTGGATTGCCAACTTGGAATTAAAAGTCTTTGGACCGGGTGCTTTTCCTGTCATGACCAAAACCGCATGGCCGCGACGGGCACCTGGTGCCGAACTCAACCGAGTACCAAAATAACATATTTTGCTTATCATAAAATCATTGGTAAGTGGGCACGAAGGGCCATCATGAGATAACTAGAATAAAACATAAGGAAATACTAGACATAGAACGACTCAACATGATATAGAAACTTATACAAGTGACATACGGGCCTATACGACCGAAATGATCATTTGTACACTCAAAACATAGGCCGACAAGGCCATACAATAATCCATATACTTTACATATGTCTACAAGCCTCTAAGAGTACATAAACGTCATAAACGCCAGGACAGGGCCCTGCCATACCAATCTATACATGTCCAAAGCATACTGACCAAATAGGCAACTCCAATGCAAGTGGAGTGCACCAACACCTTCCGCTGAGCTCATAGCCTACTAGGAGAACTGTCAACCTGTCTATTGGGACCTGCGGGCATGAAACACAGCGTCCCCAAGCAAAAGGGACGTCAGTACAAATAAAGTACCGAGTATGTAAGGTATGAAAAGCAGTATATAAAAGACATGAAAGGAACATGGAGTAAAGAACTCAACTTCTAAGTCTAAATAGCTCTTTGAATCATGAAACATTTATAATGTCATGCATATGTGTATAAATGTCATATCATGCGTAGGTACATGCGTACATTACATCATCAAGCCTCTGAGGGCATCCCATTATATCATCTCGGCCTCCGTGGGAGAAATAATCGACGTATACCAACTGATCTGATAGTGGTGCGTATATAACGCCATAACCTTTCCCCATACCCCATATACATATAATATATGTGTATATAACGCCTTCTAGTCATGGGTCAATGTACACGTATAAATGAATGCAATGCATAAGAAGTAAATTAATAAGATCTCTCGGGATGTCATAAGATCAATATGCCTTCGGTTAATATTATGAAATAAACTTCATCAATTTATGTATTTTCTGAGACCCATGAACGGACGGTATAATAATAGGAAACATGAGGAATTAAGAATATAGGAATCCCTAGTACGTCTAAGAATAGAGTAACTTGTGAAAGTTGTGTGTTTGCTCATTTTGTTGTATCATATGGATCATGCCAAAAGGAAAGAAGGGATAGCCTTGACTTACCTTAACTAAGTCCGCAACATAAACTAGTAGCTCGTTTATGTATATTTGGGCAGAATCTCCCCTGTAACAAGGGCCTTCTCTAATACAATATACCAGCAACAACAAGCATAGCAATATAATAAGAACAACATCAACAATAGGGTACAAAATATATTATTAACAGGTCATCAACATATCACGACGAGTGGCAAGCTCGGATTGAATCCCTTTAGCGCCCTTCAACCCTATTATCATTCATTCTTGAACTTAGTAGTATGAATAGGACAATGAATAATACCTTTTACTCAATTTCAAAGTTACCTGAAATAGCCTAACATTAGATTTTATCACTATGGACAACTTCCAAGTGCTTTATAGTCATTTCTTTTCTGTTTACCAAATTCCTCAACAAGATTTGCATGGAAACTAACATAATCATACTAAAAATATCATAGCCAACTTTTTTTCCATAATTTCCATCCATATGAAGTCATATACAGAACTCCAAAATAGTCTAATAAGAGACAACAACTTCTTATACAACTTCAAGTTCTATCTTGTAATTCTTCATCCAACTAACTTAACCAACGCATAGATAAGATTAATCTCAAGAAATAGGGCATTATACCTACCTTAAATAATCAGAAGAAACTCAAACCAAAGCTTCCCTCACCTTACAAGCAGCCTTAATGGCATCACAACACCAAAGAGATTCTTTTCTTCACTTAGGCTAATTTGTGAGGTTAGGTGTAGGCAAAATCACCTTGGATTCGACTTGGAACCATAGAGGACTGTTACAGAGGTGTTGAGAGTGTTTGGGAATTTTACTTGGTCGAAAATTACCAAAATGAGTCGTTCAAACCCTTTAAAGTTTTCTAGGGTCGTCCACCGCCTAAGTGGGTCCCTTTGGGAGCTGCTTGTGCAGTCTCGCGAAAACGCAAATATCTTTGTACTGCGATGTATCGATGAACGGTTTAATGCGTTAGAAACTAGACTTGTTGATCAATTTAATATATGGTTCATCCTGTAATTCAAAGCATATAAGGAGAAAAGCGCTGGTACATTTGACCTAATTTTCAGCACATTATGAATATAACTTGTAATGACCTTTGCAAACTTTTGTTCCGCAACTCGCTTGACTTCAAAACGTAAAACATGAATATCATACGACGATAATAGCTCATAACATAACCTCCTTTATCATGTTAAGAACCCCAGTCTCACCCCAAAGTACATATCATAACATTCACAACTTGTCGACTTTCGATGGAACTAATATTCTTCGATTCGTTTAGCTTCTAAGCCTTCCAACCCTCTTGGTACTTATTATCCATGATCTTAAAGATTTTTAATCTCCATGGTAACATTATTAACTTACTTTATGTACTTTCAAATGTAATATTATTTCTAAGCTTACATAAATTGACTTACGACGTACTCTCACATACGAAAACATGGGGTGTAACATCATTCCCCCCTTTGGAACATTCTTCCTCGAATGTTGACTGATGCCCTTATAAGTTTCATAACCTATAGCTCTCATGAATAATTTAATAGTGTCCTTGCCATCTAGGAAACTATTCTCTGAATACATCCAAAGGCTAGGGCATTCCCCCTTTTAGGCCTCTTTCTCACACCGCGACCTGTGGTCAAAATTCTTCCGATCTCGTAACTGTTGCTACCTTCTATTATGCAGCCTGTACAATTTTGTCCTTGTTTGTGTGCGATGCGACTCTTCTCTCCCTTTTCCTCTAGCTTTTAGCCAATCTCTAAGCTTCACCTTGTGAATATATATAGAACTATGACAAGTTGTCCCTCTTGGCATCTATAGGTGTACCGAAGTTCTTTGCTTGGTACTTTGTCAATCTTACGACTATTGCCATATTTTTTCTCATAGCCTCGGTTATCTATGCTTTTGGCTTTACTACAACTAAGTAGGTCATACTGTACCATAACTCTTACTTCGGTTTATTATTATCAAGGTCTGTTACCCAACTCTGGGTTACTCTCTCGCTGCTTATCCTATATGTATAAATCTAAGTCCTTTAATGCTTCATCTTTACTGTTCATCTTAAGAATGACGGCCTAATCTCATCTCATATTTTGTAGCTTTTATCCATCCATTGTTGATTCAACTTAATGTTGATCCATAATCTACCACTGATAACTTGAAACCTCTTACATAATACATTGTCACTAGGGCTCACGTCGCATCAGGAACATTTGAAGTGATTTTCCTGATCCACCTAGGGACGATACTATACTTCAATAAATGTATTTCATAGTATCCCAACGTGATTCATCTTATGGTGGGTGTTACAATCCCATGCAATTCATGAACTACCTTTTATTTAAATCATTACTCAATCAAAGGCCTAAACGTCATTCTTTTATCTATCACTATTACACCCTTATTCTACTACTAGGGAAGCATTCCATCTCTTCTAAAAGCACCTAGTCTTAGACACCTCCAGGTTCATTCAGGTTAAACTAAGGTTTCTATAACTTACGGATACCATCAGCTCTCTGGTTTTGATGGGCTTATTTCCGAGGCCTTACTTATTCTTGTCACCTTCTCACTCAACTTTTCTTATCCTTACTCCTATCTACCAAACAAAATTGTCACTCTACCAAACTTTAGCTTGCGACCTACACATGTCAATTATACTACTCGCAACCTTTCATTAACTTGCTAGCACTATAGATCTCCTTCTGTGCCTTCTCAGTTTTCTTTAAATGTAAGCAATTACTTTTCTTGGTCCTTCTGCCACTTGCTGCATGGATACTTGGCTTATCATAGTGCCCACGAATACTAGAATTTCCTATAACTCATGTGATGTCCATTATCACATTTGACTTCTCGTTCACTAGTCATGATAGGTGCCACTTTCTTATGGAGTGTGCATACGATGTTGTAGTGAGATTGTTGCTACAAGAACATTTTTTCTTTATGTCACTATGCTTAGGTTGAAGCCTTTTTCCTTATTTTATCAGCTCGTCTTTCTTTATAGTACTTAGGGGAGACTCTCTGATTCATGTAAAGCTGTGAGCTTATTACATCATATACCCGAAGGAATTTTTGATGTTCTTACTCGCTGATAATTATCCTTAGTTACTTACCTTCGGGCTCTTGTGCTCGTATGGTTGCTTCTGAACTAAACTTTAAAATGTCTTGCCAGTGGGAATATCTTTTATTTTCATAATACCTATACGACACCTTTAACTACCAAAACTTCTATATGAATATTTCTCAAGTATCACAATGTCATATATACGAGACTGAATTCCCTATGTTGGGGTTCACTATGTTTTTCCAAGATTAGAGCTCCACTAGGCTCTTCCTGAATAAACAACTAACTACTCATTGGTCCATTATCATATCTATATTCTGTGTAATCTCTCTTTGGTTATTTCTTTTGTCTTAACTTACTTCTCGCATTGGCTCCTTATGTATCCAGTATTCATTCGCACTTATTTATCAATAACATCCTGGGCGGGAACCCTTATTGCCTCTCCCCGGCGTCGTGCTTGCATAATGTTCTGGAGTCGTAACATATCTGTATAATCTAAATAAATGTAATCTCATTCCTTTCACCTTTATACACATTATTCCCTTACTATTCTATAGTTACCTAAACCATATAACTCCTACTTAATACAATATCAAACCATCTACCCCCTTTCTTAATCTTTTGCATCTTTTCCACATCTTCACTGACTCTTACTCGCCTTGAGGTAACCCTTTTGTACCAAGGATAAAAAAAGTTCTTACTCACGAGGGTGACACCTAGTGTAACTGGAACACTAGGTCCCTTAAGCTTAACTCTGCTCACAGTGCTCGCTTTAGGGAAGTGTCTTACTTAATGCCCTTTAAAGGTTATTCCTCTGTTGTCCATTCAATTATTGCCAGAATGCGATCTCTAAACTTCTCACGATGCCAACTATTATCAAATCATTTGGTCCCTAATTCATGTTCAGTTTATCTTGTTCACCAGCCCATACAGATTTCTATTACTTCGGGGTCTAACTTTTCCTTTTGGTAATTATGTTGGAGTCACCAACTTATTTCTCGAAATGAGAATATGACTTCATGGCTTATACCCTTTTACTAATTAAAGGCATGTATCCTCTTTTCTTTTCCTTCACTTGACTATAGACTGTATCATTCTGTCATGCTTTGATTTACCGTTATCACCCATTTATCACATCTTACTCATAATGCTTAATTTAATCTCTTCTTATTCTCCGGCTAATATTTTGTCCATCACTTTATTCTGAAAACTTCAACAAAACATTCTTTCACTTTTGGCTCCCCTTGCTTCATCTCACTGGCCCTTCGGGACGCCTAATATTCTCTATATTTTCGTTTACTAGGGGCGGGAGTCACACTAAGGTAAATATTTATCCCTTCTAGGATTCCACTGGCTATCTTTTGAAATTTTTGAATATTCTAGTATTCATATCTGACGATACTATTTTAGAGTTCACCATCTACGTGTCTCACAAGGAGATCTATTACCACATTTGCATTATCTTTCGAAAATCTAAGCTAATGATAACAATCCATCCACCATTTGGGTTACTCTAACCCCAGCAGGATCCTGATATCCAGTCTTCTCTAAAACAATATCTGTTAACTCCCGTAGGGTATAACTAATTTGTTAGCTTCCATGGGTGTGGCCAATTATACATACTTTATTACTGTTAAAGGTAACTCAAAATACTTATATTTCTCTACATGAATTGTAAAAACTAATAATCTTCACCAACTCGGTACCTCGTACCCTTCTTCACCTTGCTTATTTTACTTGTTGAAACTTGTACCTATCTTCGGATTTCCTTGTTGCTTTTTAAACCATAGGTTGATAGATATTCATGCCTTAGGCTCCTTATCAAGAAACTTACACGTCTTAGTACACACATAATTTGTTGAAGACCTTACATTTACTCATCATAAGCATGAAGCAAAATCGAGTTTCTCTAACTCAACTCTTCCACAACCACATTCAATCACTTACAAATTGTCTTTGTAGATGTAGGTATTGTTGTATTACGAATAAAGTAGAATTTAAATGTTTGAATTCTTACAATTAAGCTCTACCACACGATCTAGAGTAAGAAGAAAGAGTGACAGTCCTAAATGGCATGTAGCCTCCAGCTTATAAGTGTGGTGCACAATAAACCCATAAACATGACTCTACTAGACATGGCTTGTCGATTCCCTAGGACAGAACTGCTCCGATACCACTTTTGTCACGACCCAAATCGCGGGGCCGTGACGGGCACCCGGTGCCTTACTCAATCGAGTACCAATGTAACATATCTTTCTTATCATACCATCATGGGTAAGTGGGCCAAAGGGCTGTTATGAGATAACCAGAATAAAATATAAGGGTATACTAGACATAAGACGACCCAACATGATATAGAAACTTATACATGTGACATACGGGCCTATACGACCGAAATGATCATTTTGTACACTTAAAACATAGGTTGACAAGGCCATACAATCATCCATATACATGAAATATGTCTACAAGCCCTAAGAGTACATAAACGTCATAACGGCCGGGATAGGGCCCCGTCGTACCAGTTTATACATGTCAAAAGCATACAGGCCAAATAGGCAACTCTAGGGCAAATGGAGTGCACCAACACCTTCCGCTAAGCCGATAGCCTACTAGGAGGACTATCAACCTATCTATCATGACATGCGAGCATGAAACGCAACGTCCCCAAGCAAAAGGGATGTTCGTACAAATAAAGTACCGAGTATGTAAGGCATGAAAAGCAGTATATAAAAGACATGAAAGAAACATGGAGTGAAGAACTCAACCTGTAAGTCTAAATAGCTCTGTGAATCATGAAACATTTATTATGTCATGCATATGCGTATAAATGTCATATTATGCATAGACATATGCGTACAAAACATCATCAAGCCTCTGAGGGCATCCCATCATATCATCTCGGCCTATGTGGGTAAAATCATCAACGTATACCTGATGATCAGGTGGTGGTGCGTATATAACGCCATAACCTTACCCCATACCCATATACATATAATATACGCGTACATAACGCCTTCTGGTCATGGGTCATTGTACACATATAAATGAATGCAATGCATAAGAAGTAAGTCATAAGATCTCTCGGGATGTCATAAGGTCAACATGCCTTCGGTTAATATCATGAAATAAACTATATCAGCTTACGCATTTTCTGAGACCCATGAACAGATGATATAATAATAGGACACATGGGGAATCAACAGCATAGGCATCCCTAGTTCTTCTAAGAATAGAGTCACTTGTGAAAGTTGCGTGTTTGCTCATTTCATTGTATCGTGCGGATCATGCCAAAAGGAATGAAGGGATAACCTTAACATACCTTAACTTTGTTGAGTCCTTAATACCTTCAAAGCAATTCTTCAAACAACTCAACTCAATCTACCATAGCATAAGGAGAAAACTAGACTCGAATATCTTCAATTAGATATATGGTTAATCCTGGGATTCCAAGTATATTAGGAGAAAAGCTCTGCTACATTTGACCTAGTTTCAGCACATTATGAATGTAACTTGTGATGACCTTTGCCAACTTTTGTTCCACAACTCGCTTGACTTCAAGACGTTACACATGACTATCTTACGAATAAAATAATTCTTAACGTAAACTCCTTATCATGTTAAGAATCCTAGTCTCACCCCAAAGTATGTGTCCGAACATTCCCTACTTGTCGACTTTCGACGAAACTTATTTTCTTCGATTCGTTTAGCTTCTAAGCCTTCCAACCATCTTGGTACTTGTTATCCATGATCTTAAATATTTGTATCCTCCACGGTAACATGTTTAACTTACTTTATGTACTTTCAAATATAATCTCATTTCAGAGCTTACATCGATTGACTTACGACGTACGAAAACATGGGGTGTAATATTTCCGGGTTGGGCTTGGTATTGGGCAAAAGTTAGTTTAAAAAATGGCCATCTTGCATTTAATTAGAGACTTGGAATTGTAGCCTCTTGGTCTTCTAACCCTTTTAAGATTAATTTAAATAAACTTAATTATTTTCAGTAAAATATGGTAAAATTATAATTACCAAACATACTACTAATTATTATGATTAATTATTTCTGAAATACTTTGTCATCTAAATTGTAACACTAATTTTGAATATAATAATCTAACTAATCAGGATTTGAGAAATAATTCATTAAATTAATTATAAAGCCTAGATGGTGTATTTTAGATTTTGCCTTAATGATATAAAAGTAGTAAGCATATTTATAATTACATAATGTTAGTACTAGATTATTAATTTCGAAACTAATCCTTAATCAATTTTGTAAAATAGGTATTTGTTGATTAAAAATACTTTCAAAACATTCATTATAGATTATTAAGTATAAATAAATTAATTTTAAAAGGGAGTGTAAAAATTGGCCGTCAATAGCTGCCCTCTTTGACCGGAGACGATGAAAGAGTTTTCGGGCAAAGAAGTTGAACCAAAGCCAATTTTTTCCTGACTTTAGGCATGCGTTGCAGGAGTGACAATGATGATTATGAATTGCAAGATTTAGAGAGAGTTAAGGAAGATTTCAGGAAGATTTTGGAGGAACTGGGGCCGAATTCTGGCTTTAAATTGCTTACATACCTCGGTCATGACGAGGATCAGGCCTCATGTAGTTTTGGAGTGAAGATTTTTGAGGAAGCGATACTCGCTGGAATCGCCCCAGTATCGTATTATGACGATATGGCGTGGCGGAGGATTGAGCACTCATGATATCTTGAATGGTGTGGCTTGATTTTAAGTATTTGAATATTTGGAGTTCCACTGGTCGTTATGTGTCTGAAACTTGATCCTTGGCCCGCTAATGAGTTTGTTGTCCCTCATAGCGTTGTAGTTTTGTCGCTGCTTAAAAAGAGTTCCACGTTGCATTGTTTGTTCCTGCAAAAAATGAAATACACACATACCCATATATTGCAATGCAGAATATATTAAGATGTGATGTAGATGATGCAGGAATAATGATGCCTGGCTGACAGTGAGCCATTATTTGGGACCGGGATGATGGGATACTTGATCTTGACTTGATTTCTTAGCCGGGCTGTGTACCGTTCCGCAGCTATCGGAGCATTAAAAATTGTCTCCGCTTGTTGGGAGAGCATGACCTGTAGAGTGCGTCTCCGCTTGTTGGGAGAGTTTTGCACTGAGAAATGTCTCCGTTTGTTGTGAGAGCTTGATTTGTAGAGTGCACCTCCGCTTGTTGGGAGAGCTTGATTTGTGGAGTGCGCCTCCGCTTGTTGGGAGAGATTTGCACTGAAATGTAAAGTAATCTCCGTTTTGAAGTGATTGACTTAAATCGTAATCATGCCTGAAGCTGCATGAGCAAAACGTCAAACAATTCAAGGTAACAACAAAGAAAAAGAAAAGCATGCCCATGAGATACTCTTGACTCCGAAGCTAAGTTGCGGCCATCGATTGGCAGAACGTCGGTGACGAGGTTTGCGACTGTTTATTCTAGCATCTGTTGCAACAGATCGGTGGTGCAGATTGTTTTGTTGGCGAGATGGATAGTTTGCTCTATACAATGCTTCGATTTGAGGAACCGACGCTCGATTTGTACCAGGCGCTTTGATTGATTGAGCTGACGGTTTGTTGTTTACAGGACTTCAATTGGTGAAGCTGGCGGCTTGTTTTGTACAAGGTGCTCTGATTGGTTGAGCAGATGGCTTGCTATGTACAGGGCTTCAATTGGTGAAACCGACGATTCATTTTGTACAAGATGCTCCGATTGTTTGAACAGGTGGCTTGCTATGTACAGGGCTTCAATTGGCGAAGCCGGCGGCTTGTTATGTACAAGATGCTACGATTGTTTGAGTAGGCGGTTTGCTTATGTATAATGTGCCTTTTTTATATCAGCTGTCTGATTTCATAGTACCTGCAAAGGATTTAATGATTAGCCTTAGTTGTACCAGAAAAATTCAAGTAAGGGCATAAAAGGAGATAATCGTGGGGAAGGTGGCAGATTTGTCATTTGCCCTAGTGTGGTCTCAACACTTCCTTGCTTCCTGTTGACCATGCACCCAAAGAAAAATTCTTAGTGGGACCAGGGGAAGTTGGTTTGTGAGTGTTGGTTTGCCAAGACCTCTGATATGGTTGTGCCGCAAAGTTCGGTAGGTGGAACAAATTACTTTATTTTAGAAAACATTTTTAAAATACTTTGTTTTTAAGATAAATGTTTTCATTCCGTATTATGACATGTTACGAAAAGTTCTCCACACACGAGCGTCTCTTCTTGGAAGCTTTGTCCTGTTGATGTTGATCCGTCGCGATTCTTGATGATGTTGCTAATTGTCATTGTGACTGCGTCCTAGTTCAAACTAATACATTACAAAGGTTTTCCTAAAGTTATGACCGAACCCTTTTCAAGTTTCCTACGTATCCAACATAGAATCAGATCTGAACGTAGTTCGTGGATGGTGATAAAATATGATGAAGATGACCAAGTCTGACTTAGGCAGCCTACGTATCCAAATGGAATTAGGTCAAGACATAGTTTGATTACAAAAGATGCAAAAATGATGAGATTAAGCATGAAATGGCCGAGTCTGACTCAGACTGCCTACGTATCAAACTGGAATCAGGCCAGAACATAGTTCAATTACAAAAGACGACTGATTCCGATGAGGATTGCCTACATATTCCTTCTTGAGGAAATCAAGTCGGTATAGTTCTAGAGTAACATACAAAGTGGTATTTGGTTTTTTTATTACAAAATAAAGGGGGAAGAGAAACCTAACCCTATGTGGGTTGCCTACGTATCCATATGTGGGAAGTCAGGTTGAACGTAGTTCTATTATAGCAAAAACCTACTCTATTGTCTTCTCACATAGTATCTCTTGATTGCGTATGAGTTAATGGGCTTCGTGTTTACTCTTCCATCCATTTTTTCCAAGATTAGAGCTCCACCAGACAATACTCGGTGAATTGCATAAGGACCTTGCCAATTTGGTGCGAACTTTCCTTTTGCTTCCTATTGATGGGGAAAGATTTTCTTCAGGATTAATTGCCCCGGCGCTAACTGGCGAGGCTTCACTCTCTTGTTAAATGCAATGGACATCATGTTCTAATATAGCTGACCATGGAATACCGCATCCATTCTTTTCTCGTCAATGAGCATGAGTTGCACCTTTCTGACCCATATCCACTCTGCGTCGTCCAACTTGGCCTCTTGAATGACCCTTAAAGATGGTATCTCGACTTTTGTGGGTATCACAACTTCAGTGCCATATACTAACATATACAGTGTTGCCCCGATAGACGTTCTCATGGTGGTCCGATAACCCAGAAAGGCGAAAGATAGTTTCTCTTGCCATTACCTATGATTGTCCATTATCTTTCGTAGCATCCTCTTGATATTCTTGTTGGCTGCCTTGACTGCCCATTCATTTGTGGTCTGTAGGCTGTGGAATTATGGTGGAAGATCCTAAAGTTCTCGTAGATTTCTCACATAAGGTCGTTGAGGTTAGCAGCATTGTCAGTATTGATAGACTCCGATAATCCAAATCTGCAGACGATGTTGTTTCGGACGAAATCTGCCACTACCTTCTTTGTAACGGGTTGTAGGTGGATGCTTCGACCCATTTAGTGAAATAGTTGATAGCTACTAAGATGAAGCGATTCTCATTTGTTGCGGCGGGCTCTATGGATCCAATCACGTCCATGCCCCAAGCGGCGAACGGCCAGAGTGAACCCATCACATTCAACTCACTCGGCAGAACCTGGATGAAATACCCGTGAACCTGGCACTAGTGACACCTCTGTACGTAGTTAATATTATCGCTTTCAATAGTCATCCAAAAGTATCCAGCTCTCAAGATCTTCTTGGCTAATATGAACCCATTCATGGAGGGTCCACACGTTCCTATATGTATTTCTTCCAATAACCTGGTTGCCTCGACAACATCAACACATCTCAAAAAACCTAAATATGGGGTCCTTCTGTACAGGAGTTCCCCATTGAGGAAAAAGTTTTTTGCGATCTCCAGAAAGATCGCTTTTGACCATTAGTAGCATTCTCCGGGTATTCTCTAGTTGCAAGGAATTTCCTAATGTCGTGATACCAGGGCTTACCATCTGGCTATTCATCTGTGTGGAAGCAATAGGCATGTTGATCCTTGATCTCTACTTCGATAGGGTCAATGTAGTTCTTGTCTAGATCCCAAATCATAGATGATAAAGTTACAAGGGCATCAGCGAACTCCTTCTGAATCCTGGGGACGTACTTGAACTCAATCTTCGTGAACTTTTTGCATAACTCCTTCACGCAGTGCAAGCATGGAAGGATCTTGACCTTTTTGGTGGACCATTCCCTTTGGATTTGGTGTATCAATAGATCAGAATTACCTCTGACCAAAAGCTCTTAGACGTTCATGTCGACTGCCATTTTGATCCCAAGGATGCACACTTCATATTCAGCTATATTATTAGTACAAGGGAATCTTATCTTTGCCGACGTTAGATAGTGCTGTCTAGATTCTGAAATAAGGACTGCCTCAGTTCCAACTCCTTTAAAGTTTGTTGCTGTCATGACCCAAATCGCAGAGCTGCGACAGGCACCTGGTGCTTTACACAACCAGGTACCAATGTAACATATCTTTCTTATCATACCATCATGGGTAAGTGGTCCAGAAGGGCCGTCATGAGATATTTAGAATAAAACATAAGGGAATACTAGACATTGGATGACTCAACATGGTATACCAACTCATATATGTGACATGCGGGCCTATACGACCGAAATGATCATCTGTTCACTCAAAACATAGGGCGACAAGGCCATACAATCATCCACATAAATGACATAAATATACAAGCCTCTAAGAGTACATAAATGTTATAAAGGCCGGGACAAGATCCCCACCGTATCAATCTAATCATGTCCAAAGCATGCTAACCAAATAGGCAACTCCGGAGCAAGTGGAGTACACCTACACCTTCTGCTGAGCTGATAGCCTACTAGGAGGAATGTCTCTATCAAGACCTGCAGGTATAAAACCTAGCGTCTATAGGCGAAAGGGTCATCAGTGCAAATAAAATACAGAGTATGTAAGGCATGAAAAGTATATAAAAGACATGAAAGAAACATGGAGTAAAGAAGTCACCTGTAAGGCTTAATAGCTCAATGAATCATACAACCTTTATAGTGTACATGACATCATCAAGCCTCTAAGGGCATCCTACCATATCATATCGACCTGCGCAGGCGAAATCATCAACGTATACCAGCGGATCAGGTGGTGATGCGTATATAACACACTATCCTTTCCCCACACCCTATGTACATATAGTATACGCTTATATAACACCATCTGGTCATGGGCCAATGTACATGTATAAATAAATGCAATGCGTAATGAAGTAACTCAATATGATCTCTCAGAATTTCATAAGATCATTATGCCTTCGGATAAACCTTATCAACTTACGTATTTTCTAAGACCCATGAACAGATGATATAATAATATGACACATGAGGAATCAAGAACATACGCAACCCTGGTACTTTTAAGAATATGGTCACTAATGAAAGTTGCGTGTTTACTCATTTCGTTGTATTATATGGATCATGCCAAAGGGAAAGAAAGGATAGCCTTAACATACCTTTGCAATCTTCTCTCCAATCGTCAACCAGGCTCAATAATCTTCTTACGTCTACAATGAGTAAACCGACTTTGTCATCATCATATAACCGCTGTAACTCTCATATTTCAAAACAAACATTCTACCAGAAAACAGATAACACCTCCCCTATTTTTACTACATCCCATAAATTACTAAAAGTCACCAAACAGCCCAAACAACAATGATACAATTCACAATAAGCTCTCTGATTATTCAACAACCATTTTGAGCGACAAGCTCGGTTTGTGAATAAACAACTATAGTTTAAAACCTCTTCTTCCTTCAAGAATTTATCAACAACATTAAAACTACCACATATTCAATTATCCCTATTGATTTTTAGAAACAATACATCTTTAAAATGATCCCATAACAGTCCCCCAATTTCAACAACTCAAAACATATTTTTATGATTCCTATAACACGTTTCTGACTTGTCTTTTCTTTCAAATTGAGAAACACAACCAACACTATATAATTAAACCTCTTATCATATAAAACAGCCATGAATTCAACTTAAAATTATGTTCAAAACCAGCCAACAGCGATGCCACAACAAACAACATACTTCTCTTTCGAAACTCGCAAGTTCTAGTCTTTAGGATCGAGCTACAACTCATAGAAGCTTAGATAAGGGAAACAGAAGCATAAACTTACCTTGGAATAAGCATAAACCACGAAAACTAGTCCCTCTTCATCCAAAACCAGTCCCCCAATGTAGATACAAGAAGGAGAAAGGGAAATTAGCAAGCTGTCCGGACTTTTCGGTACTAGAATCACCTCGTATCACCCAAAATCACCTAGGGTTTGTGTTGGATTTTTGGTGGAGGAGTTGCAGGGGTTTTCTCCTATGTTTTGCTCGTACTATTATGTTGAAAATATGAGATAATCATCCCATATAAAGGGCCCCTTGGCCACCCTCAATCTGCCCCCTTTTTGGGGATTTATTCAGTCCCTTCATTTAAGCAAGTAGGTGATGCACCTACTCGTCACCTACCAGTCTGCGCGGTCTCGCAAAATTGCGAATATCTCTCTACTTCAATGTCGTATCGATAAATGGTTTAATCGTTAGAATGTAGACTCGTATATCTTCAATTTTGTATGTGGATCATACCTTAATTCCAAGTATATTAGGAGAAAAGCGCAGCTATATTTGACCTAATTTTCAGCATATTTATGAATGCAACTTGTGATGACCTTTGCCAACTTTTGTTCCACAACTCGCTTGACTTCAAAACGTAATACACGACTATCATACGACTAATATAACTCATATTATAACCTCCTTATCATGTTAAGCACCCTAGTATCACCTCAAAGGTGTATGCTACGACTTTCCCCGCTTGTCGGCTTTTGGCGAAACTTAGTTTCTTCAATTCTTTTAGCTTCTGAGTCATCTAATACTCTTGGTTCTTTTTATTGGTGATCATAAATATTTGTAAAACCCAAGGTAACGTGATTAACTAAATTTATATACTTTCAAAGACGATCTAACTTCTAAGCTTACGTCACTTGATTTAAGACATACTCTCACATATGAAAAAATAGGGTGTAACCTCATTGCCCCATTTGGAATATTTGTCCTCGAATATTGGCTAATGCGCTTATTAGTCTCATTACATATACTTCTTACGAATACTTTTATACTGTCCTTTCCATCCAAGCAACTGTTCTGTGAATAAATCCAAAGGCTAGGATATTCCCCCTTTTAGGCCTCTCTCTCACACCACGAATTATGGTCGGAATTCTTCCAATCTCGTAACTGTTGCTACCTTATGTCATGCAACTTGTACGACTCAGTCCTTGCATTTGCGCCTATGCGACTCTTCTCTCCTTTTTCCTCCAGCTTTTAGCCAATCTCTAGGCCTCACTTTGTGATCATATACAGAACTATGATAAACTATTCCTCAAGGAACCTATAGGTGTACAAAAGTTCTTTGCTCCGTACTTTGTTGAACTTACAACTATTGCTATATTTTGTTTCGTAGACTCTTTATCTATGCAAATAGCTTTACTACAAATAGGTAGGTCATACTTACCATGACTCTTACTTTGGTTTATTATTATCGAGGTCTGCTACCCAACTCTAGGTTACTCTCTCGTTGCTTATCTATATGTAGAAATCTAAGTCCTTTAATACTTCATCATTACTGTTCATCTTAATAATGACGGCCTAATCTCATCTCATACTTAGTAACTTTTATCCGTCTATTGTTGATTCACCTTAATGTTGATCCTTAATCTACGACTAGTAACTTGAAAACTCTTATGTAATACAATTTTACTCGGGCTCACTTTGAATCGGGGAACATTTGAAGTGATTTGCTTGATCCACCTAGGGACGATATTATACTTCAATAGCTGTATTACATAGCATCCCAACGTGATTCATTTTATGGGGGTATTCTAATCCTGTGCCATCCATGAAATCCCTTTAAATCATTACTCAATCAAAGGCCCAAACATCATCCTCTTATCTATCACAATTACACCCTTATTCTACTTGCAGGGCAGCATTCCATCTCTTCTAAATGCTCCTAGTCTTAGACTCATGTGGCTACATTCAGGGTATACCGAGCTTTCTATAACTTACGAAAACCATCTGCTCTGTTGTTTTGATGGGTTTAATCCCGATGACTTACCTATTCTCGTCACCTTCTCACTCATTTTTTCTTATCCTTACTCCTATCTACCTAAAACCTTGTCATTCTATGATACTTTATCTTGCAACCTATACATATCTTTTTATGCTATTCGCAACCTTCCTTTAACTTGCTAGCTAGATTTCCTTTCGTGCCTTCTCAGTTGTCTTTAAATGTAAGCAATTACTTTTCCTGGTCGTTCTGCCACTTGTTGCATAAATACTTGGCTTATCTTATTGCCAACGAATAATGGAATTTCCTGTGACTCAAATGATCTCAAATATCCCCTTTGATTTTTTTCCCCTTCATTAGCCACGATAGGTGCCACTTCCTTATGGAGTGTACACAACATTGTAGTGAGACTGTTGTTACAAGACAATTTCTTCTTCAAGTTACTATGCTTAGGCTAAAGCCTTCTTCCTTATTTTCTCAGCTAGTCTTTCGTTGTAGTACTTAGGGGAGACACTCTAACTCTTGTAAAGATGTGAGCTTATTACATCATATACCTGACGGAATTTTTGATGTTCTTGCTCGCCTATAATTATCCCTAGTTACTTACCTCCGCGCTCTTGTGCTCATAGGGTTGCTTCTGGATTGAACTTTTGGACTGTCTTCCTAGTGGCGCTCTCTTTTATTTTCGTAACACTTATATGGTACCTTTAACTACCCCAACTCCTATCTGAATATTTCTCAAGGAGTACGACGTCATATCTAGGAGGCTGAATTCACTATGTTTTTCCTGCACAATCTGCTGATTTGTCTATATCCTCTTATCTAGCCATAAGTACGCTCTTCCTAATTCAACTTCTAACTACTCGTTGGTCCATTTTCATATCTATATTCTGCGTAATCTCTCTTGGATATGTCCTTTGTCCTAACTTACCTCTCGCACTGGCTCCTTATGTATCAAGTGTTCATTTACACTTACTTTTCACTAACATTTGGTTTGGGAACCCTTACTTCCTCTCCCTGGAATCGTGCTTGTATAATGTTCTAGAGTCGTAACATATCTTTAGGATCCGAGTAAATGCAATCTCATTCATTTAGCCTTTATACACATTATTCCTTTACCATTCTATATTCACCTAAAAAAACTTAACTTTGACTTAATACCTTATCAAACCATCTTCCTCCCTTTAAGGGAGTACTAACATTTAATGTTATGAAGATTTACCTATAAATGTTTTACCTCTTCATCTTTGGCGTCTTTTACATATTTAAAGACTCTTACTAGCCTTGCGGTAACCATTTTGTACCAAGGATAACAGAATTTCTTATGCACGAGGGTGACACCTAGTTTAACTGGCACACTTAATCCCTTAAGCTTAACTCTACTCACTTTGCTTGTTTAGGGAAACATCTTCCTGACTGACCTTTAAAGGTTATTCTTCTGTTGTCCAATCTACTATTGCCGAAACGCGGTCTCTAAAATTTTCATGATGTCGACTATCATCAAATCCGCCGGTCCCTAATTCATGTTCGGTTTTATCTTGTTTACTACATCATACTAATATTGTTACTACAGGGGGTCTAACTTAGCCTTCTGGTAATCATGTTGGATTCACCAACTCATTTCTCGAAATGAGGAAATGACCTTTGGCCTATACTCTTTTATTGTCTCAAGGCCTGTCATCTCTTGTCTTTTCCTTCACTTGAGTATAGACTATGTCATCGTGTCATATTTTGATTTACTTTATCACCCATTTATCACATCTTACTCAATATGCTTCATTTACTCTCTTCTTATTCTCCTGCTAATATTTATGTATATCACCTTATTCTAAAAGCTTCAGCAAAACATTCTTTCACTTTTAGCTCCCCTTGCTATATCCACTGGCTCTTTGGGTTGCCTAACATTCTCACTTTACTAGGGACATGAGTCATACAAAGGTAAATATTTATCCCTTCTAGGATTCTAGTGCCAATCTTCTAAACTTTTTATGGACATTCTAGTATTTCATATCTAAATTTACTATACTAGAGTGCACCATCAAGGTGCCTCGCAAAGATAACTATTACTAGGTTTTCAATATCCTTTGGAAATGTCAGCTAATTCTAATAATCCATCCACCATTTGGGTTACTCTAGCCCCAGCTGGATCCTGATAGCTCATCCTTCTCTTAAACAATATATGTTAGCTCCCATAGGGCATAACTAAGATGGGTGTGGCCAATTGTACATACCTCTGTTACTATTGAAGGTAACTTAAAATACTTATATTTCTCTGCCTAAATTGTAAAAACTGATTATCTTCACTATATGCATACCTCGTACCCTTCTTCACCTTGCTTCTTTTACTTGTTGAAACTTGTATCTACCTTCTGATTCTCTTGCTGCTTTTTAAACCACAGGTGGATAGATATTCATGTCTTAGGCTCCTTATCAAGAAGCTTACACGTCTTAGCACACACATAATCAACTGAAAACCTTATATTTATTCATCATAAGCATGAAGCAAAATCGAGTTCCTCTAACTCAACTCTTCCACAACCACATTCAATCACTTACCAATTGTCTTTGTGGATGTAGGTATTGTTGTATTATGAATAAAGTAGAATTTAGGAGTTTGAATTCTTACAACTAAGCTCTACCACACGATCTTGAGTAAGAAGAAAGAGTGACAGTCCTAAATGCCATGTAGCCTCCAACTTATAAGTACGGTGCACAACACACCCATAAACATGACTCTACTAGACATGGCTTGTGGACTCCCTAGGACAAAACTGCTCTGATACCACTTTTGTCACGATCCAAATGGCAGGCCCCCGAGGGGCACCCGGTTTATTACTTAACCGAGTACCAACATAACATATCTTTCTTATCATAATATCATGGGTAAGTGGGCTAGAAGGACCGTCATGAGATAACGAGAACAAAACATAAGGGAATACTTGATATAGGACGATCCAGCATGGTATACAAACTCATACATGTGACACACGGGCCTATACGGTCGAAACGATCATCTGTACACTCAAATCATTAGCCAACAAGTTCATACAATCATCCATATACTTTACATATGTCTACAAGCCTCTAAGAGTACATAAACGTCATAAAGGCCAGGACAGGGCCCTGCCATACCAATCTATACATGTCCAAAGCATACTGACCAAATAGGCAACTCCGGAGCAAGGGGAATACACCAACACCTTCCGTTGTGTTGATAGCCTACTAAGAGAACTGTCAATCTATTTATCAGGACTTGCGCGCATGAAATGCAGGTTCCCCAGGCAAATGGGACGTACGTACAAAAAACGTACCGAGTATGTAAGGCATAAAAAGTAGTATATAAAAGACATGAAAGAAACATGGAGTAAAGAACTCAACTTGTAAGTCCGAATAGCTCTGTGAATCATGAAACATTTATAATTTCATGCACATGCGTATAAATGTCATATCATGAATAGGTATATGCATACATAACATCATCAAGCCTCTGAGGGCATCTCATCATATCATCTTGGCCTCTATAGGCAAAATAATCAATGTATACCAGCTAAACGGGTGGTGATGCGTATATAACAGCGTAACCTTTCCCCATACCCGATGTACATATAATATACGTATATAGTGCCATTTGGTCATGGGTCAATGTACATGTATAAATGAATGCAAAGCATAATGAAGTAAGTCAATAAGTTCTCTCGGAATGTCATAAGATCATTATGCCTTCAGATAAACTTTATGAACTTACATATTTTCTGATACGATATAATAATAGGACACATGGGGAATCAAGAACATAGGCAACCTTAGTACTTCTAAGAATATAGTCACTGGTGAAAATTGCGTGTTTGCTCATTTCGCTGTATTATATGGATCGTGACAAAAGGAAAGAAAGGATAGCTTAAAATACCATTGCAATCTTCGCTCCAATCGTCAACCAGGCTCAATTTGATCTTCGTACGTCTACAATGAGTAAACCAATTTCGTCTTCGTCATATAAGCGTTTTAACTCTCACGTTTCAAAACTAATATTCTATAAGAAAACGGACATCACCGTCACTATTTTAACTACATCCCATAAGTTATTAAAAGTCACCAAACAGCCCAAACAACAATAATACAATTCACAATAAGCTCTTTGATTACTTCAACAACCATTATGAGCGATAAGCTCTGTTTGTGTCTAAACAACTATAATTTGAAAATTCTTCTTCCTTCCAGAATTTATTAACAACATTAACTGCCAAGTATTCAATTATCCCTACTGATTTTCAGCCAGAATACAACTTTAAAATGACCCCATAACAGTCCCACAATTTCAGCAACTCAAAACTTATTTTTATGATTACTAAAACACGTTTCCGACTTGTCTTTTCTTTCAAATCGAGAAACACAACAAATAATATATAATTAAGCCTATTCTCATGTAAAACATCCATGAATTCAACTTAAAATTATGTTCGCAACCAGCCAGCAGTGATGCCACAATAAACGTCATACTACTCTTTCGAAACTTGCAAGTTCTAGTCTTTATGGTCGAGATACAACTCGTATAAGCTTAGATAAGGGAAGGAGAAGCATAAAGTTACCTTGGAATAAGTAGAACCCATGAAACCTAGCCCCTATTCATCCAAAATTAGCCCCCCAATGCAGCTACAAGAAGGAGAAAGGAAAATTAGCAAGTTGTCCGGGTTTTTCAGTACTAGAATCGCCTCGTATCACCCGAAAACACCTTGGGTTTGTGTGGGATTTTTGGGGAGGAGTTGCTGGGGTTTTCTCTTTTGTTTTGCTCATGAGATTATGTTGAAAATGTGAGATAATCATCCCATATAAAAGGCCCCTTTTCCGCCCTCAATACGCCTATTTTTTGTGATTTATAATGTCCCTTCAGTTAAGCAAGTAGGTGATGCACCTACTTGTCACCTACTAGTCTGGGCAATCCCGCGAAAATGCAAATATCTCTATACTTTAATGCCGTAATGATGAATGGTTTAATGCTTTAGAAAGTACACTTGTAGATATTCAATTTGGTAGGTGGATCGTCATTTAATTCTGAGTATATTGAGAGAAAAGTGCAACTACATTTGACCTATGTTTCAGCATATTTATGAATGTAACTTGTGATGACCTTTGCCAACTTTTGTTCCACAACTCGCTTGACTTCAAAATGTAATACATGAATATCATACGACTAATATAACTCATAACATAACCTCCTTATCATGTGAAGCACCCTAATATCACCCCAAAGGTATATGTTATAACATTCCACGCGAGTCGACTCTTGACGAAACTTATTTTTTTCAATTCGTTTAGCTTCTACGCCTTCCAACACTCTTGGTTCTTTTTATTCGTGATCATAAATATTTGTAAAACTCAAGGTAACATGATTAACTAAATTTATATACTTTCAAAGACGATCTAACTTCTAAGCTTACGTCACTTGACTTAAGACATACTCTCACATATGAAAAAATAGGGTGTAACCTCATTGCCCCATTTGGAATATTCGTCCTCGAATATTGACTAATGCGCTTATCAGTCTCATTATATATACTTCTTACGAATACTTTTATACTGTCCTTTCCATCCAAGCAACTGTTCTGTGAATAAATCCAAAGGCTAGGACATTCCCCCCTTTAGGCCTCTCTCTCACACCATGAATTATGGTAGGAATTCTTCCAATCTCGTAACTGTTGCTACCTTATGTCATGCAACTTGTACGACTCAGTCCTTGCATTTGTGCCTATGCGACTCTTCTCTCCTTTTTCCTCCAGCTTTTAGCCAATCTCTAGGCCTCACTTTGTGATCATATACAGAACTATGATAAACTATTCCTCAAGGAACCTATAGGTGTACAAAAGTTCTTTGCTCCGTACTTAGTTGAACTTACGACTATTGCTATATCTTTTTTCATGGCCTCTTTACCTATGCTAATGGCTTTACTATAACTAGGTAGGTCACACTATACTATAACTCTTTCTTCGGTTTATAGTTATCGAGGTCTGCTACCCAACTCTAGGTTACTCTCTCGATGCTTATCTATATGTAAAAATCTAAGTCCTTTAATACTTCATCAAAACTGTTCATCTTAATAATGACGGCCTAACAGCATCTCATACTTAGTAACTTTTATCCATCCATTGTTGATTCACCTTAATGTTGATCCATAATCTACCACTGGTAACTCAAAAACTCTTACGTAATACAATTTTACTAGGGCTCACGTTGCATCGGGGAACAATTGAAGTGATTTGCTTGATCCACCTAGGGACGATACTATACTTCAATAGCCGTATTTCATAGCATCCCAACATGATTTATCTTATGGGGGTATTTTAATCCCGTGCCATTCCATCTCTTTTAAATGCTTCTAGTCTTAGACTCTTGTGGGTAAATTCAGGCTGTACCGAGCTTTCTATAACTTACAAAAACCATCAACTCTCTTATTTTGATGGGGTTAATCCCAAGGACTTACCTATTCTCGTCACCTTCTCACTCACTCTTTCTTATCCTTACTCCTATCTACCTAAAACCTTGTTGCGCTATGATACTTTATCTTGCAACCTACACATATCTTTTTATATTACTCGCAACCTTCCATTAACTTGCTATCTAGATTTCCTTTCGTGCCTTCTCAATTGTCTTTAAATGTAAGCAATTACTATTCCTAGTCGTTCTGCCACTTGTTGCTTGAATACTTGGCTTATCTTATTGGCCACGAATACTGGAATTTCATGTGACTCATATGATCTGTAATATCACCTTTGATCTTTTTATAGCGACGATAGGTGCCACTTTCTTATGGAGTGTGCCCAGTATTATAGTGAGACTGTTGTTACAAGACCATTTCTTCTTCAAGTTACTATGCTTAGGCTGAAGCCTTCTTCCTTATTTTCTCAACTACTCTTTTGTTGTAATACTTAGTGGAGACCCTCTGACTCTTGTAAAGCTGCGAGCTTATTACATCATATACCTGACGAACTTTTTGATGTTCTTGCTCGCCTATGATTATCCCTAATTACTTACCTCCACGCTCTTATGACTGAAATTTTTGACTGTCTTTCCAGTGGCACTCTCTTTTATTTCCGTAAAACTTATATGGTATCTTTAACTACCCTAACTCCTATTAAAAACTTTCTCAAGGATTACGATATCATATCTAGGAGGCTGAATTCTTTGTGTTTATCTCGCACAATCTACTGATTTGACTATATCCTCTTGTCTAGCCATAACTAGGCACTTCCTGAATCAACTACTAACTACTTGTTGGTCCATTTGCACTTACTACTAACTACTTGTTGTTTTAACTTACGTCTCACACTGGCTCCTTATGTATTAGGTGTTCATTTGCACTTACTTTTCACTATCATCTGGTGCGGGAACCCTTACTGCCTCTCCCCGGCATCGTGCTTGCATAATGTTCTCGAGCCGTAACATATCTTTAGGATCTGAGTAAATACCATCTCATTCCTTTTGCCCTTATACCACATTCTTCCTTTACCATTATGTATTTACCTAAACAACTTAACTTCGACTTAATACCATATCAAACCATCTTCCTCCCTTTAGGGGAGTACTAACGTTTAATGTAATGAAGATTTACCTGTAAATGTTTTACCTCTTTGTCTTTGGCGTCATTTCACATCTTCATAGACTCTTACTAGCCTTGTGGTAACCCTTTTGTACAAAGGATAACTAAATTTCTTACGCACGAGGGTGACACCTAGTGTAACTGGCACACTTAATCCCTTAAGCTTAACCCTTCTCACAGTGCTTATTTAGGGAAGCGTCTTCCTGAATGACCTTTAAAGGTTATTCTTCTATTGTTAATTCTATTATTGCCGGAACGCGATCTCTAACATTTCCTTGATGTCGAGTATTATCAAATCTTCCGGTCCCTAATTCGTGTTCGGTTTTATCTTGTTTACTACACCATACTATTTTTTGTTACTATAGGGGGTCTAACTTCGCCTTCTGGTAACCATGTTGGAATCACCAACTCATTTCTCAAAATGATGATATGACCTTTGGCCTATGTTGTTTTATTGTCTCAATTTCTGTCATCTCTTGTCCTTTCCTTCACTTGACAATAGACTATGTCATCGTGTCATAATTTTATTTACCGTTATCACACATTTATCACATCTTATTCATAATGCTTCATTTACTCCCTTCTTATTCTCCTGCTAATATTTCTGTCTATCACCTTATTCTGAAAACTTCCAAGAAACATTCTTTCACTCTTAGCTCCGCTTGCTCTATCCACTGGCTCTTTGGGTCGCCAAGCATTCTCTCTTTACTAGTGGCATGAACCATACAAAGGTAAATATTTATCCCTTCTAGGTTTCTAGTGCCAATCTTCTATATTTTTTCTGGACCTTCTAGTATTTCATATTTGAATGTACTATTCTAGGGTGCACCATCGAGGTGTCTCGCAAGAAGAACTATTACTACGTTTGCAATATCCTTCGGAAATGTTGCTAACAATCCATCCACAATTTTGGGATACTCTAACCCCGGCTAGATCCTGATATCCCACCCTTCGCGTAAACAATATCTGTTCGTTCCCATATGGCATAATTAAGATGGTTGTGGCCAATTGTACATACCTCTGTTACTGTTGAAGGTAATTCATAATACTTATATTTCTCTGCCTGAATTGTAAGAACTAATAATCTTCACTAACTAGGTACCTCGTACCCTTCTTCACCTTGCTTCTTTTACTTGTTGAAACTGGTATCTACCTTCTGGTTCTCTTGTTGCTTTTTGAATTATAGGTGGATAGATACATGCCTTAGGGCTCCTTATCAAGAAGCTTACACGTCTTAGTACACACATAATCTGCTGAAGACCTTACATTTACTCATTAAAATAATGAAGAAAAATCAAGCTCTTGTAACTCAACTCTTCCACAACCACATTCAATCTTTTACCAACTGTCTTTCTAGATGTAGGTATCATGTATTACGAATAAAATAGAATTTAGAAGTTTGAATTCTCACAACTGAGCTCTGCCACACGATATGGATTAAGAAGAAAGAGTGACAGTCCTAAATGCCATGTAGCCTAATTCTTATAAGTGTGGTGCACAACACACCCATAAACCAGATCCTACTAGACACAACTTGTAGACTCCCTAGGACATATTTTCTCTGATACCACTTTTGTCACAACTCAAATGGCAGGTCCGCGATGGGCACTCGGTGCTTTACTTAAACGAGTACCAACATAATATATCTTTCTTATCATACCATCATGGGTAAGTGGGCCAAAAGAGCCGTCATGAGATCACCAGAACAAAACATAAAGGAATACTTGACATAGGTCGACCCAACATGATATACAACCTCATACATGTTACACACGAGCCTATACGATCGAACTGATCATCTGTACACTCAAATCATAGGCCAACAAAGCCATACAATCATCCATATATATGACATAAGTCTACAAGCCCTACCAATCTATACATGTCCAAAGCATACTAACCAAATAAGCAACTCCCGAACAAGGGGAGTACACCAATACCTTCCGCTGAGCTGATAGCCTACTAGGAGAACTGTCAATATATTTATCAGGACCTGCGGGCATGAAATGCAGTGTCCCTAGGCAAAAGGGACGTTAGTACAAAAACCGAATATGTAAGGAATGACATGCAGTATATAAATACATGAAAGAAACATGGAGTAAAGAACTCAACCTCTAAGTCTGAATAGTTCTGTGAATCATAAAACATTTTTCATTTCATGCACATGCGTATAAATGTCATATCATGAATAGGTACATGTGTTCATAACATCGTCAAGCCTCTGAGGGCATCCCATCATATCATCTCGGCCTCTGTGCGTGAAATCATCAACGTCGTAACCTATCCCCATACCTGATGTACATATGATATACGTGTATATAACGCCATCTAGTCATGGGTCAACGTACATGTATAAATGAATGCAATGCATAATAATGTACGTCAATAAGATCTCTCGGAATTTCATAAGATCATTATGCCTTCGGATAAACTTTATGAACTTACGTATTTTCAGAGACCATTGAACATACGATATAATAGTAGGATACATGGGGAATCAATAACATAGGCAACCATAGTACTTCTAAG
The DNA here is from genome assembly GCA_002018475.1 of Nicotiana obtusifolia. NCBI lineage: Eukaryota > Viridiplantae > Streptophyta > Magnoliopsida > Solanales > Solanaceae > Nicotiana > Nicotiana obtusifolia. The sequence goes on from MCJB01003036.1 coordinate 125,591, forward strand.
AATATATTCACTTATGAAAGTTACATGTTTGCTCATTTTGTTGTATTATATGAATCATGCCAAAAGGAAAGAAAGGATATCCTTAACATACCTTTTCAATCTTCTCTCCAATCGTCAACCGGGCTCAATTTGATCTTCGTACGTCTACAATGAGTAAGTCAACTTCGCCTTCATCATATAAGAGTTGTAACTCTCATATTTCAAAACAATATTCTACAAGAAAACGGACATCACCTGCCTTGTTTTTTACTATATCCCATAATTTACTAAAAGTCACCAAACAGCCCAAACAACAATAGTAGAATTCACAATAAGCTCTCTGATTACTTCAACAACCATTTTGAGCGATAAGCTCGGTTTCTGACTAAACAACTATTTTGAAACCTCTTCTTCCTTCCTGAATTTATCAACAATATTAACTGCCAAATATTCAATTATCCCTACTGATTATCAGCAACAATACAACTTTAAAATGACCCCATAACAGTCCCACAATATCAGCAACTCAAAACTTATTTTTATGATTACTAAAACACGTGTCCAACTTGTCTTTTATTTCAAATCGAGAAACTCAACCAAAAATATATAATTGAGCCTCTTCTAATATAATACAGCCATGAATTCAATTTATAATATATTCACAACCACCCAACAGTAATGCCACAACAAACAGCATACTACTCTTTCGGAACTCGCAAGTTCTAGTCTTTACGATCGAGCTACAACACGTAGAAGCTTAGATAAGGGAAAGAGAAGCATAAAATTACCTTGGCATAAGTAGAACTCACGAAACCTAGTCCCTCTTCATCCAAAATCAGTCCCCTAATGCAGCTACAAGAAGTAGAAAGGGAAATTAGCAAGTTATCCGGGTTTTTTGATACTAGACTTGCCTCGTATCACCCCGAACTCACCTAGGGTTTCTGTGGGATTTGTGGGGGAGGAGTTGCTGGGGTTTTTTCTTATGTTTTGCTGATGATATTATGTTTAAAATGTGAGATAATCATCCCATATAACGGGCCCCTTGGCCGCCCTCAATCTTCCCCTTTTTGAGGATTTATTTTGTCCCTTCATTTAAGCAAGTAGTTGATGCACCTACTCGTCACCTACCAGACTGCACAGTCTCGCAAAAATGCGAACATCTCTATTCTTCAATGTCATGTTGATGAGCGGTTTAATGGGATAGAAAGTAGACTCGTAGATATTAAATTTGGTATGTGGATGATAAGTTATTTCTAAGTATATTGAGAGAAAAGCGCGGCTACATTTGACCTAATTTTTAGCATATTTATGAATTTAACTTGTGATGACCTTTGCCAACTTTTGATTTACAACTTGCCTGACTTCTAAACATAATACACGACTATCACACGACTAATATAAATCATAAAATAACCTCCTTATTATGTTAAACACCCTATTATCACCCCAAAAGTATATGCTATAACTTTCCCGGCTTGTCGACTTTCGACGAAACTTATTTTCTTCAATTCGTTTAGCTGCTAAGCCTTCCAACACTCTTCGTTCTTGTTATTCTTGTTCTTAAATATTTTTATTGTCCAAGGTAACGTGATTAACTTACTTTATATACTTTCAAAGACGATCTCACTTCTGAGCTTACGTCACTTGACTTACGACACTCTCTCTCATACGAAAACATGGGTTGTAATAGCCGCTTACAACCCATCAAATAATACTTCTGCAATATCTTCTCCAGCAAATGATACTTCTTCATCGGTAAAATACGTAGTGAGTGGCTCATGATCCCCATCCACTGGATTCTCTGTGAGGTGTTCGGCTAAAGCTCGCCCCTCGATAGCCTTATTAGTTATGTACACAATGTCAAATTCGCTGAGGAGAATTTGCCATTTATCTAGCTTTCCATTAGGCATCGACTTCTGGAAGATGTACTTGAGCGGGTCGTGCCGAGATATTAGCCGCGTAGTTCTTGCTGACATGTAATGCCTTAGTTTTTTTCCAAGTCAGAGCACAACCAGTGCATTCTATCAACGTATATTTGGCGCCTTAAATTCTTTCCAAGTCAGAGCACAACAAGTGCATTCTATCAACGTATATTTGGCCTCGCATGACGTGAACCTCTTACTTAAGTATGTAGATGGCCTTCTCCTTTCTCCCAGTCTCGTCATGCTATCCCAACACACAGGCAAAGGAGTTATCCAAGAATGACAGATAGAGTGCTTGGGGGGAACCAGCACTGGTGGATTTGACATATACTCCTTAATTCTGTCGAAGGCTTTATGGCATTCTTCTGTCCATTTTGTGGCAGCATCCTTTTTCAGCATCTTGTAAATGGGTTCACATATTATCGTAAACTCAGCTACGAAGCGACTGATATAATTTAGTCAACCCAGGAAACTCATCACATCTTTCCTACTCTTTGGTGGTGGAAATTCCTGAATGGCCTTGATTTTTATGGGTCCAGTTCTATACATTTCCTTCTTACAATGAAGCCCAATAATTTTCCAGCCGGGACTTTGAATGCGCACTTTGCCGGATTCAATTTCAAACTGTACCTCCGCAAGCGTTCGAAATTTTTTCTCAAATTGTCCAAGTGCTCTCTCTCAGGCCTCTCTCGGGAAAGATGGCCCAATTTCTCTTAATTTTTTTTTTTAAGCAACTACCTCTAAGCACATTGCCTAGAGGTTATATATATTAAAATTAAAGAAATACAAAGTTTACAAAATGTTAAATATGCGTCTAATTCTAGATGTACCAATATAGCAAAACTATTTATAACAAAGCATATCAAAACCAACTTTCAATCCGTGAAGGCTTGCATATTCCCCGCCAATTGCAAAACATAGACGTAGCACCTCTATTGCTCTCACCAGGCGCCAAGTTTTGCACTCAAAGGATTGGCAGACGTGAATCTACAGTGTCCTTCACATTGCATCGTTGGTTCATTACTTTGACTTGTTAATTGCGACAGTAATTTTGGCCTCCCTCTTACACTGTCTAAATCTTCTGTTGTAGTGTTACTGCGTGATGTATCGACCTTGGTTTGTTCAATGACAGATTGTGAACTGAGATTGGCAGTGACTGTTTTCCAGTTGCAGTAGAATCTGCATTGTCGAAGCTCAGTAGAAGATGATCTGTTGGTGTTGCAATATCATTCCTATAGTGCAGTCTTCATATAGCATTAGTACACTTCCAGAATGAGCATGTGAACATGCTAATACCACTGGGAAATGTCCTAATACTATATGGAGTTGTCTGCCCATAGGCCACTTTCCAGTATTTTCTTGCTGCATTTGGTGGTTCCCTAAAAGCATTGAATTGTTCTCGATCCCAACCTGTGATATGTTCTCATTCATGATTCTCGATGTCAATCAGTAGACTATCTCCTTCTCGACCTCGAAACTGTAATGTTTTTCGACGTCGATCATGTAGAAAGTCCTCCAATATTTGCCATCGAGTCGAACAGAGTGTGATCGATGCTGCTAGCATTTGATTCTTTGTGTCGAACTTGTGGAATATTTGTCTCCTTGAAATGTGCTCAATCATGGTGGTAAGGAGGTTCTCTGTATGTTTTCAGCACAAATGGTATTTCGATTGTCCTTCAATTGCAGTAGGAACTGCTTTGTCGAAGCTTAGTAACAATCGATCTAACAGTATTGTAGTATCACAATTTCCAACAGTACATTTTTCATATAGCATCGGTACACTTCCAGAATGAGCATGTGAACATGCTAATACCACTGGAAAGTGTTCTAATACTATATGAAATTGTCTGCCTTGGCTGTTCATCCAGTTGCAATTGTCCTTCAGTGAGTTTCGACTGTCCTTCAGTGAGATTCCAACATTTATCGGGATGTTTTGTTTTTGCGATTCTTTTGGTGTTTGTTGCTTGTCCAGGTTTATGATTCTTTTAGAATAATTGTCTCCTTGAATGTGCTCAATCATGATGGTAGAGCAGTTCTCCATATGTTCGCAGCACGAGTGACAATACAATTCAGATCCATAATCGAGGGGTATGCTAGCTGTTGCTGACATTTGATTCCAGTGACCTACGATACTTTTGTCATAGAATGTTATCACATCTCCAGAATGAACATGTGTACATGTTGATACCACTGGAAAATGCTCTAACATTCTATGAATTACTCAGCATATAGGCCATATTTCAGCTAATCTAGGGGTCTTCTTCTTCGATTTTGTCAAAGTAGTCTGATGTCGATCATTTCCTTTCGAGTGAGTTGAAGTAGAATGATTTCGATCATGTATTTTGATGGAAGCAAGCTGCTGTTCTGTATTTGAGTGATGGTCTCGATTGCTGGAAGTTCCTTCGAAAACTTGGTGTCGATTGCTGGTGTCGATCTCAGAAAACACTTCTTCGATTATTCCTTGTCGAAAACGATCCAGCTGGTAGATCATATTTTGAAATGAACTCTCGATTGAATAGCTTGATTTCAAAACCACTTGTTCGACTTTCAGCTTACAACTTCGAACCCCTGTACCTGACTGCTGTCGACCTCGAACAAAGTCATTGTTCGACCTCGGATTAATTATTCCTTGCTCTTGACGATATCTTAAGCAAAACTTTGCTGTATTATACCTTCTATACACTAATATCCGACCTCCAGAATGAGCGCGATGACGCACTAATACCACTGGAAAGTTTTCTATTAATGTACAGAATATAATCCAGCAAAGCCATTGTTTGACAGATCGGAAAATCACCATTAATCTGGAGCTCTTCTTTTGGCAATCCTAATCCTTAGATTAGGTGTTTGCGATTTATCTAAATTGACGAGCTTCCTTCCTTCATTTGGTAATTCATTGAATGAGTAGAACTTTAGAGTACCTGCAAAAGAGAACACCAAGTTAGCTAAAAAATCTGCTACTGCATTGCCTTCTCTGAATACATGTTGCATTACGACATTAAAATGATCCCTGATCTCCTTAATCTTCTTCACTTCTGTGCTGATTGCCCATGGTGTATCCCATTCCCCTTCGATCACTTTCTTCAATACCATAGAATCAGTCTCTAATATTAGAGGATGCAACTCATGCTCGACACAATATTGTAATCCCTGCAGTATTGCTTTTGCTTCAAACACTATGTTATTGGTTTCTCCGATGGCCACTGCCTCTGCATATAAAAAATCTCCATTGTCATTCCTAACGCAAAAAGCAATGGAACTCTGTCCAGGATTACCCTTTGAGGCCCCATCCGTGTTGCATTTATACCACCCTTGGAGAGGATACTTCCAAACTATTTTCTTCGTTACCACGACTGGTTTATAGGCCTTAAGGAATTGGATCATTTCTGGCCATAAGAGAGGAATATTGGATAGCCACGGATATCTGCTCCTTGCTAAGTAATGCAATGTCTTGTTCACTTCATATATGACCCTGTTAGTTGACACATTTCCTCCACACTTGCCCTTGTTTCTTTTCTTCCATAACTCCCATGTAATAATGGCTGGAGCTGCTTGAAATAAAGGTCTCAATTCCGAGCAGATTTTTGCACTCCACCAGCATCTGATCACTTGTTTCAATTGTACTATAGGCTCAATAATTCCTGCAGATGTCATGAATTGTTTCCATACCTCTGTAGCTGTAGGACTCGTCAAAAAGATATGTTCAACTGTTTCTTCTTGAGGAGTTTGACAACACCAACATCTCGAGGTAACTATGTATCCTTGCCTCCTCCATAGATCATCCGTAGGTATTTTGTGCCTCCATAATCTCCAAAGGAAAAAGGATATCTTAAATGGCAGTCCTTTGGTCCAAATTAATCCCTGTTCTCTGTTTTTGTCTGCTCGATGCCTCAAGATATGCCAAGCAGATGTAACTATAAATCTCCCAGATGGTGTGGGTGTCCAGTAAGGCATATCCCAGCTTGTATTTACTTCATGGTATTTCACATTTTCTTTCACATGTGTGGAAATGTCTTCAGGAAATAACTGCTCCAACAGTCGATTGTTCCAATTTTCTCGGTCTCGCAGTTCGCAAACATCTTGATAGCCTTCTTGTACATGAAAGTCTTCAGGAACAACATGGTACAATGGCCCTAATCCTGTCCAGTTGTCATTCCATATACTTGTTTCACCACTGTTTAATTCCCATAGAATCTCATGATCTACATTGTCTCTTGCTTTCAACATTTGTTTCCAAACATGCGAGCCTTGTGAGAATCGAACAACTGTTGGTGATTCCTTCTTATAGTATTTGTTCCACATGAAGTTAGACCACAGTGTTTTTGTAGTTCTAAACTTCCACCACAACTTGGCAAATAATGCCTTCGACACATCCTGCAACAACCTAAATCCCAGTCCTCCTTCCTCCTTAGGCAAGCACAAATTTTGCCATGATGCCCAATGTCTGCTTCTTCCTTCTTCGTTGTTGCTCCAGAAAAATCTTGCAAACATTTTTTGCAAGTGCTCCATAACATTATTTGGAGGATCGATCACAGAAAGCATGTGTACTGGCATGCTTTGAAGTACACTCGTAATTAGTGCCGCCTTTCCTCCAAATGATAAAAGCTTACCCTTCCAAGAATGCACCTTATTCTTAATGTTTTTAATAAGGTCATTGTAATACTCCTTTCTTCTCCTGCTGTAAAAGATTGGACATCCCAAGTACTTGAATGGAAATTGGCCTCTAGAAAATCCAGTAATTTGTTCCACTGCTCGGACATGTACATTTGCTGCATTGTGATGCATGAAGAAAGAGCTTTTTCCTTTATTGATCTGCTGTCCAGAGACCCTCTCATATCGTGCTAATACATCCATTATTTTATGCATTGATGGTGTATGCGCAGATGCAAAAATAATGGTGTCGTCAGCATATGACAAATGGTTCAAAGGGTCTGACCACTTTGGCATTCCAAATCCCACAAAAGATCTATCGTCAAATAGCTTATTAAGTGACCTCGACAGTACCTCAGCAGAAAGAATGAATAAGGCTGGAGATAAAGGATCTCCTTGCTTTAACCCCCTACTCGATTTAGAGAAGCCTGTGGATTGTCCATTGACCAACACGGAATACCAGTTATTTGACAGTAAGTTCCAAACCATACTTATGAAATGCTCGGCAAAGCCCATCCTTCTCAAAACGTGCATCAAGTATTTCCAAGAAACTCTATCATACGCCTTTGCCATATCGAGCTTAATCACTACATTTGCAGGCTTTCCTCTCTTCCTTATATCAGTGACAATCTCCTGTGTGAGTAGAATATTTTCAAAAATACTCCTGCCTTTTAGAAATCCAGATTGATTGTGTGATATGTAGCTATTAAGGAAGCCTTCTAGTCGATCATGAATAACTCTTGATATGACTTTGTTAATGAAGTTACTCAAACTAATAGGCCTTAGATCAGAGAATGTTTGAACTGTGGGTTTCTTAGGCAACATCACTAGATTAGTATGAGTAATCGATTTAGGCAAAGGTGCACCTCCAAAAAAGTGAAGAACCATGCTGTGTATGTCGAACTTAATAATCTCCTAACATACCTGATAAAAGAGTCCTGTGAAACCATCTGGTCCACTGGCACTCTCATTACCTAGCTCAAACACAGCAGCTTTTACTTCCTCCATCGTCGGATATCTACAGTATTCCAAGTTCTGTTCCAGTGATACCATCGATGGTACATTTTCGAGCATAGAATAATCTGTTGATTCTCCTTCATTTGTAAATTGTTTTTGAAAAAAATCAACTGCTGCCTTCGATAACTGTTCCTAACCATCTAGCCAATCTCCATTTTCGATTTGAATCCTTTTCAGTTGTAGCTTCTGCCTTTTACCTTTTACAAGATTGTGGAAGAATCTTGTATTTTTGTCGCCTTCCTCGAACCATGTCATTCCAGCCTTCTGTTTCCAGTATTGTTCCTCGATTGATAAATATCTCTTGAGTTCTACTTGGGCTCTTTGAAGGACCATTCTGTTTTCTCTTGATGGATCTTCCTCAAACATCATCTCCTTCACCTTCACAATGTCTTCAAGTATTGCCAACTGCTTGAATATATCTCCAAAAGTCTCTCTGCTCCACTTTGATAAAGCGGCCTTAACTTTTTTAAGCTTATGCTTAAAAATGAGATATGGGTCGCCTATGAAATCAGCTGACCAGTTCTCTCGAACGACATCCATAAAACTTTCATTTTTAGTCCAAAAGTTTAAAAATCTGAAAGGTTTTACAAATGTCGCTGCTTGTTCACCACAGATCATGAGTAATGGAGCATGGTCAGAACCAGTTCTAATTAAGTGCTCGATGTCTACAGTTGGGAACATATTCTGGAATTCTGAGTTAACTACAATCCTGTCTATTCTTTTAAAGATACACTCCGAGTTTGGCCTCCCATTCCACTATGTAAATGGACTTCCTTTATATCCTTGATCGAACAATCCACACGAATTAATACAGAATGCAAAGTCCTCATACTCTGGTGGCAAAATTGGTCGTCCACCTATCTTTTCATCTTCATTTAATAGAACATTGAAATCTCAGCCAACCATCCAAGGACTGTCCATATCACTGGCTAAGTAGTACAGATTGTCCCATAGTTCCAATCTCTCCAAAGCATTACATTTTGCGTAGACAAACGTCATGATGATTTGCTTATCACAGTCACGATGTTGTAGCTTAATTGTTACCTGCTGTTCCGTGTCCATCACCAGTTCCCACTCAAGGTATGCATTAAAAAACAACCAAATCTTCCCATTTATGTTTGAATAGGCATCCTCCATGTGCAATCTGTTCTTATACCTTTGAATATGTCTAACTTTGGAATGGTTCCATCAGCGCAATAACAGCAAAATCATGTTCGCGATGCATATTGATCACTCTTGGGAAGGCCCGCTCTGTATTGACAGACCTAATGTTCCATATCAGGACCTTCATCATCATTTATTATGCGAGGCTGCCCTCTTGGGCAGAATTCTTATAGGTTGAGATTGCTCTTTGTGTTGTGATTTCTTGTTCGTCTTCACTGCTTTAAGGCTAGATGCTGGGGATAAATCTGCGTCCCTTACCATCTGCTTAAAATTTGCGGCAATTGATTCATCTTCTCCTTCTTCCTCCATCTGATGAATTTGTATGCAATGGTTATCAATTGGTTCAACATTGTGGGTAATAATATCATGGAGTGTTTGCAGTGGACTCTTCAGTGGTAAATTAATTTGCAGTTGCATAGCTTTTTCCCTGCTCGTCTCCCCAGCCAACTGCAACTCTGTCGAATGAATGGTCAAGATTCCCTTTTGTGTTGCTATTGCATTTGAACTTGTGGCAAAAGGATTATCCATGGAACCAGCCTCAGCTAAGTCTTGAAGATGCGGTGGGACTCCATCAACTGTTGCTATAACTACTCTTGATTTTTGTGCAACTTCATTTTGCTATTCTGTTACTCCTTGCTGGATGTCCTTATTGGAGTGTGGTCGATTTCCTGATTTGTTCACAAGCAATGATGGTGTCGATGGCTGTTCAAGTTGATCATCAGAGATGTCGATTCCAAGATGAGTTTGCTTGCTTGACATGGTCTCGACCAATTTTGAATTCGATTGAAACTTAATTTGATCCAGAGATCTGGTGGCATCGAGGTGTCCTTGATTGGTCCTTATGTTCGATGGGCTTTCTGCTACTGCTTCGTCATCAGCCTCCTTGTCACTTGATATCTCTTCAGACATTTGTCGTTTCCCATTGTCATCTTGCATTTGATCTGCTAACTGATTTCCTCCATTTCTAACTGTACTAACAATGTCATTTTGATCTGCATTGTTAGCTAGTTGTCGCTCTACTCGAGTGTCTTGTGAAGGTATTTCCTGGCAAGAAGTGTTAGTATCTACCAAGATTGGCCTGAAACTTCTTTGCACCCAATGTGCAGTAGATTCTTGTTCTTTCCTTTTATAAGTCTTTTCTTTCTTTCCAGATTCAGCTACTGCTGTGGCTACTACACTGTCAGTTCGAGCAGCATTTTCATCACTCACAATCAAATTATTGTTTTCAATAGCATCATTTTCTTGGAAATCCAGTAGGGCAAACATATTGCTATTTACAATAGGTTTGTCAGCATTTAAACCAGATGCCTCCTCAACTTCAGTAGTCAATTTCTGATGCTTCTTGGTACCGTTCACCTTGGCAGTTAATTTTTCATTTTCCTTTGATGCATTTATAATGTGGCCTCTGTTGTCCCTTTGATGCCTATTTTTCCTTGCTTGTATCCATTCCTGCTTCTCCTGATTATTAGTGATTCTGCCGACCACCTTACCACTTGTAAGGACCTTTGTTTCATTTGCAGCAGTGCCGACAATCTCCTTATCTTTATTCTTATTATCTTCCCACTGCCTTAGGTGTGGATTAATAACCCAACATTCATCTTCATTGTGTCCTTGCATCTTGCAGCTCTTGCAGTATTTGGGCATATAATCGTACCTTATTCTTATCCATTTTGAGACTTCCGGACCAGTTTCATCCTCCTCCTCAACAATCTTAATTCTTTGTGGCAATTTAGATAGTAAATTAACTTCCACTTTAATCTTGGCACAGCTAGGTCTCGTACCATTTTGTGTAGCCAAATCTACATGTAACGGATTACCTACTTCTCGTGCCAGTGAAAAAACAAATTCGTTGCCAAAGAAATTAGGAGGAAATTCTAGAAAGCTAATCCATGCGACTGCTATTGGCGTTTCTTCCTCTGGAGTCCACCACGGATTCCATTTCATGCATCTCATCTGCCACATGGAACCTTGCACCTTCAAATAGATAGCAGGTTTTGATAGTAGATGAATGTAATCCTCCATCAGCGACAACCTTATCAATACATGATTGTCTTCGATGAGGCCAATCGAACATGGACCTTTGAGTTCGCATTGGATTGGAATGACTTTACGTAAGTCATTGATCACAGGTTTCCCATACGAGAATTTTCCTATGACTGCCAATTGCAAACCTTGTTTTGCAATCGATTGCTTAACTTCTGTTTTCTTCCATCGAACAATGGGTTCGCCATGTAAAAATTTGACTGGCTTAATAGGGATGACGGCTTGTGTTTGGGTGACATTATTCAATACTTTAGGTTGAAGCAGATCAGCGTACTTGTGGGGCTGATTCTTGTGTGGATTCGACGGAGACGACGACTGACCAACCACAGGTGGTGGCTGGCCAGTGGCCATTGAATCCATACTACTTCACAAACCAGAACCACGATCTCAGACTCTGCTCTTCGCAACTTCACTGGTAGCAATGCACAGAACCCAGTAGCTCAAGCTTAATCTGTTGCAGGGCAACAAGCTTCCTGAGCTGAGGTTCTAGATTCAACTCAAATCTCTGCGATTAATCAGTACCAAAACAGAAATGAAAAGAAACATATCGTTACAGAGACAACGATGAACTGCTCAAGTTTGCATCATAAATCCAGAATCACAGATCTAAACTCAATGGTGCTCGAAATGTTAGAACGCAACTGACGACTATTGCATTCCAGAAATAGGGTGATCTGAAGCTTTTGAAATTAGAAATAGGCAATGGAACTGCTCGAGTGTGCTTCCCAAATTCACGAACCAGATTCAGGGACAAAGACAAGCAGATCGAGGAAAAATCCAAAGCTGGTCGAACTACTGTTCTCGCCTAGCGCCAGATTTTCTCTCTCTAGAATTTGGGGGGAAAATTTTTGATTCAGCGTTTTTAATATTTGAGATTTGAATATCGATTTGGAGTCAGATTTGAGTGAAACTACTATGGTTGGGCTCATAATCAAATGAGTTATCACAATTTGTGAGTTTGGTCGGGTTTCAGCGTGCGGGCTCAGGTTGACTTTTTTGTTGACATTGAGTATTTGCTTAAAGATTCAACCTTTAACATTTGGGTTTGTTTTCTATGGTATTATTTGGTGTTTTTGAGTGGCTTTTGGCTAATTTTGAGCCGTTCGAAAGTCGATTCGTGCGAGATGGCACTTCTAGAGTATTGATTTAGCTTGCTTGAGGTCAGTACCTTACCTATACTTGGTTGAGGAACTAGTTGCCTGAGTTATTTGTGATAGCTATGTGCTATGGGTGGCGCACATATGTGGGGTTTGGCCCATGTGCGTGCATCAGGGTACTTTTCATGCTCGGGGTAGTGTTTAGGCTATGATATGCCTTGAATTGATTGCTAAGCTTCATGCTGTGATGTTTCTTATATTTGTACCCCTGTTGTGAGTTATTTGAACCATGTTTGAGGTTGCATAGTGGTTAATCTCCTTATTGAACCTGATAATTGCTACTTTTGTGATGTATTTGCCTAGTTTAAGCTATGATAGCACACTCTGCACATGCATACACCTTAGCATGTCACTTGTACCAGTCCAGGAGTATGAAATTTGATGTTCATTGGTCTTGTATATGTATTCTTGTATATCTACTATCTTTGTGAAATGGATTGAACTGGTAGCACGTGACCATGTCATGTGAATTGTGATATTGAGCTTGTGACCATGCCGGGAAAATTGTGATAATGAGCATATGACCCTGCCAGGCGGATTGTGATATTGAGCCTGTGACCACGCTGGGTGGATTGTGATATTGAGCCTCTAACCATGCCGAACAACTTGTGATTTTGGCATGTGAGTTGTCCGTGCAGCGTGTGGATATGGAGCGATCCCCCTAGGGTCACCCTCTCATGTTCCTTCTTGATGGTCTACATGCAGGTTGTGAGAAAGTGACGGGTTTTTGGTTGATGTGGACTTTGGAGCTGATCCGTGGTTTGGTTCCGTTATTGAAATTCTGATGTGTGCCTTAGATACTTATTGTGATTACTAGTTGGATCCGATTACGCGCCGTAATGGATTGATATTTGGTTATTGCATTTCTTCTCTACTTGCAATTTCCTTGGATGTATACATGATATTTGTTGCATCTCTTATCTATTTGCTCACTTCGGGTTGTATACATGCCTTTGTGCGTATCTTCTTTATATGCCACCTTACTTGATGAGATGAGACACGGTACATATCGTCCCTATATGTAAATCTGTGTGACTTGACTTTTTTAATCACGCATATCTTCTCTATATGCAAGTTTGATTTTTAATGAAAATGGATGCATATCTTCTCTATATGCTGGATTTTGTTAACTAATAAAGAGTATGTTACATTGTCTTTGATCATCAAGGAGGCTTTATCTGTGATTTATAACATTTTTGCTGTGTACTTGTGAGATATATGAATTGAACAACTTATTAGCGAGTATCATTTATAATTCTTGCAAATATTACCTCGTCGACGTTTGTTATGATACTTGCTGAGTACATGGGGTCGTTTATACTCATACTAAATTTTTTGCACCTTGCGATGCAAATCTTGGTGACGAGATGTTATAGATGACTGGAGTTGGCACTAGAGATGTATCTGCTTTCTGGATGTAGCTATCACTTGTCTTGGTAGCTTTAGATTTGAATTCTGTTTATGTACATTCCAAGCAGATGTTATATTTATTTCATACCAGCTTTGTAAATTTAAGTGTTAGTGGTTCATGACTTGTACTACCAATTCTTGGGTTATTGTATGAAAATTAAGTTGTTTCACCTATTGATTTCTTATTATTTCATTAGAAGTTTGTTGACTATTATTTGGCTTACCTAGTGGGTTGCATTAGGTGCCATCACGACTAGGTGGATTTTAGGCCATGACAGCAACAATCATTTGCCCATACTGATCCAAAAAGAAAACACTACCCTTCGGCCCAAGTAAGTGATTTTTACTCATTTATGATTATATTTTAAGAATCTACATGGATTTTTAACCCCTAAAAGAAGGATTTGAAGTGTAGAAATTATGGTTTTTAGTATGAATTTAAGAGAATGATTTTGGGGGTTTTGAACATGAAATTGGAACTGTCACGACCCTAACCCCGAACCCGATCGTGATGGCGCCTCTCGTGAAGACAAGGCTAGCCAATTCAAACTAAACCTCAATTTAAGTAGTTAATTTAACAAGGAGACACTACTAGCAAGATTTAATAACAGTAAATAGCGGAAACATAGCTAACCATCCTGATAACAGCCCAAACCGGGGTGTCACAATGTCATGAGCAACTAATGAAATCCTAATAACAAGATTACTATTACAATATCTCTGGCACAATTGTCTGAAGAAAGTGGAAACAACAAGATAAAAGAGATACGGGGCTGCGGACGCCAACAGCTACCTCGTATTCTCTGAATCACCGCTCTGACAGTCGTAGTCAATGCCTCGGAGCGGAATCAATAACGCCTGAATCTGCACACATGGTGCAGGGAGTAATGTGAGTACTTCCAACTTGGTGAGTAATAATCATAAATAATGGCGGAAAGCAAGAAAACACACAAAGCACAAGGCATTCTATAATGAAGCAGTTAAAACATCGTTCATAGTAGAAAATCAGTGAGAAATCCAAGTCAAATCTCTTTTCAACAGGTGAAAACATGAAATCCTTTTTGGTAAATAATGTAAAGTAAAATATCACCCCTCGGGCTCAGTATCATTTTAAACACAGTATCGGTCCCTCGGGCATATCACATGGTACAATATCCGCCCCTCGGGCATTTCACATGGTACAACATCAGCCCCTCGGGCTATGTTTCACATCACAATATCAGCCCCTCGGGCTATATTTCACATCACAATGGGTACCCGCGCTCACTGGGGGTGTACAGACTCCGGGAGGGGCCCCTTACGGCCCAAGCGCTATATCATATCTCGTGGTAGGCATACCACCCGCTCCTATTTACATCATATCTCGTGGTAGGCGTACCACCCGATCCCATTTACATCACATCTCGTGGTAGGCATACCACCCGATCCCATTTACATCACATCTCGTGGTAGGCGTACTACCCAATCCCATTTACATCATTTAAAATGTCAATTAAATCTCAAAACTAAGTAAAAGTGGCTGAGTTGTAAAACAGTGGAAACGACATGTCTGAGTTCAAGAAATGAATCAAAACAGTGAGGAAACAATGATAAATACCCCCCCCCCCCCC
>MCJB01003036.1:140562-177615 GCA_002018475.1 Nicotiana obtusifolia
GAAGGGTTCAAATAACTGGCACGAAGCCCAAATATGGCAATCAGCCCAAATCATGATGATATCAAATAAGTTTTCAATCAAATATGTAGTAAAAATCATCAATCAGGACGGACCAAGTCACAATCCCCAGTAGTAAACGATCCCACGCTCATCATCGAGCGCATGCCTCACCTCAATATAGCACTACGATGTGCAATCCGGGGTTTCAAACCCTCAGAACATCATTTACAATCACTACTCACCTCGAACCGGCTAAATTATTAGCCCGCAACGCCTTTGCCCTTTGAATTGGCCTCCGCGCGCATCGAATCTATCCAAAATTAAAACTAATATGTCACAACATGCTGGGATAACAAAGCCCATGCGAAAACAATCAATAAATACTAAGAAATCCCGAAATTAGCAAAACCCGAGCCCCGGGCCCACTTCTCGAAATTCAGTAATTTTCACCTCAACATGTTCCTTATCTCCTCACTTGTTCAACCATACAAAATTTATTGAATTCCGACATCGGTTCGACCTCCAAGTCTTAAAATCTAAGCTTAAGGGTTTTCCACAAATTCTCCAACTTAAATCACCAATTACATACTAGAATAGCAGTAGATTTGGGTAATTTGACCAAGATTGAGTTAGGAACACTTACCCCGATGTTTCCCTTGAAAATCCTCCAAGAATCGCCTCAAGATTCGCTTCAATCCAAGTTCTATGGCTCCAATATTGTTTAAGATGGTCACAATCCCCTCTTTTAAGAATTTGTCAAAGAAAGCCTCCTTTGGATATACTCTTAAGGCTAATTTTGATGTTATTTAGGGTGTTTTAGAGGTGTTTCTCTTCGTGGGTAACGAAAATGGGTTGTGCATGGCAAATGGGCACTGGGTTCTATTTTTAAAGGTTCAAAAATCGAGACAAAAACGCCCCTGTCAGGCTTAAAATGCGGTCACATATCTGTCGCTTAACAGATATGCGGTCCGCATGTTTGGCGCGACCATCGCAAAGGTAGCCCTAGCCTTCACCGCAATTCAGCACGAAGCATGGTTTGCGGTCCGCATGTCAAGAATTCGACCGCATTATTGACCGCATTTTCAACGATCGTTTTTGCCTAGAAATCTGTCTCGGTCTGGGTCTCAGTGTGGTGAATATGCGGTCCGCATTTCAAAAATGCGACCGCAATTCTGACCGCATTCTTGACACGAATCTTGCCCAGAAATCTGTTTGATTTTTCTATCTCATTGTGAGATATGCGGTCCGCATTTGAGAAATGCAACCGCATTCTCGACTTTGGTTTTTCTGCAAATTTTCCTTCCAACAATGAAATAGTCCGTTTAATCACCCAAAACTCACCCGAGGCCACTGGAACCTCAACCAAACATGCCAACATATCCCATAACATCATTCTAACTTGTTCCAAGCTTCGGAACGCTCAGAACAACCTATCAACACCAATTTCGCGTCGGATTCAAGCCTAAGGATTTCAAAATCTTCTAAGTCGCTCTTTTGATCTAAACCCAACCAAACCACATCAGAATGACCTAAAACTTTGTACACACATCCCAAATGACTTATCGAAGCTATAGCAACTTTCGGAATTCCTTTCCGACCCTCGGATCAAAATCTCGCCTATCAACCGGATATCGCCAAAATTCTAACTTCACCAATTCAAGCCTAATTCTACACCGGACCTCCAAAACCAACTCTAATCACGCTCCTAAGTCATAAATCACCTCCCGAACTAACCAAATCGTAGGAATTCACATCCGAGCCCTCTAACTCATAAGTCAACATCCGGTTGACTTTTACAACTTAAACCTTCTTGAAAGAGACTAAGTGTCTCATTTCTTACCAAATCCACTCCGCACTCAAACTACTCGAAGTGATTATATAAAACACGGCTAACGAAGCATAATAATGCAGAAACGGAGAAAACTGAGCGGTCACTCATGAGACGACTAGCCGGGTCGTCACAGGAAGCTGATTTCAAATATACTTATATATATATGAACTCATGGAGTTATGGGTGAACTATATCTATAATGAATTTTGTATTCCAGGCCCAAGGCCCGAGGTTGACTTCTGTTGACTTTTTGGGATTTGACTGAAGATTGAATATTTTCCCAATTCCTAAAACTTGTATTGATTTATTTGAGTAATATTTGACTAGATTCAGGTCGCTTGGAGGTGTATTTGAAAGGAAAAGAGGTTTTGGAAGGTCAAGGTATTAACAAGTAGAGCTGAGTCTCTAGTCTATCTTTGTAAGAGGGAATTCTCTCGATAGATGATCCATTTGTTACTTGTTACTTGATTTAGGAGCCACGTATATGCGAGGTGACGAGCATATATGCGTAGGTAGGTTATGACCATACCCGGTAGAGTGTGGCTTATGACTATGCCTTACTTTGACCATGTGAAATTATTATCTATGTTTCATTGATTCTACAATTACGTGATGACTCATAATTATTGTTTTGAAGCAAACTTTAAGTTATGACTTGTGGTTAAAAGGATTGTTTTGCCATTTTGAGGTACATTATTAAGTCGTAGTCATACATTTGTTCTTTTAGCCATGTGCACTTTTATCCTCATTTCTATTATTATGTCTGGTGTCTCTTAATTATGTTATTTCATACAAGGGCTGGAGAGTTGGTTATTGATAATAGTTGAGAATTTTGGTATAAGGTCCTGTAATATTTTCTAATAATTTAAGACTTTATAGTGCACCAACAATAATTGGGAATAATGTTTTTGAGTACTAAAGGGAACCTACGGGATAGGACCACAACATTTTGACATCATAATACATGTGGAAAGTGATTTGGAACACATTAAGGAGGTTCATAAGTAGGGAGAGTTGTTTGAAACGAGATGGAAATATTAAGTGGAAAAGATGTCTTAATTTTCACAACACCTAAATTTGAACAGGTATAACTCTCATAATATAAATATAATTTCCTTGAATCTTTTTTCCTAAAGCGTAGCCCTTCGAGTCTAGTTTCAAATGCATCAAGTCGTTCATCATTTGGACATTCCACAAAAAGTTATGATCATAATACTAAAGTCAGACAACCCAGTTATTTTGGCAGACATCGAAGCAAGGCTCGCTTCTCCAGACCGCGCGCAGATCCTGTCTTCCCTTGTATGCAATGGACAACTAAGTGAGGCTCACTTTGCCAGACCAGGCACGCCCCAACTGAAGGTTTCTTTTAAGTCATTTTGGGGGCTCATTTCCCCCATTTCACTTGGATGAATTTTGAGCTTTTCTACACTCTCTCAAGACCTCCAACTCCTCTCAACTTAAGGGTAAGAAATCCCCATTATCTTGGTGTGAAATCCTATCATTTCTACACTAGTATTGATGAAATCTACACATGAAATCCCTTAATTTTCAAGAAATTTCTTCAAGAACTCAAAGGAGGGTATTGCAAGATTTCATCCAAAAGGTAATTCTACACCCTTAGACTTAGATGCATGGATTTAGTATGAGTATATAACTATTAATTAAGTGTTGGAACTTATGGGATGGTTATTGAAAGTCGTAAGTTTCCAATTTAAACTCATAAGCCATTGTAGAGATTGAATGGTGGTTATTTGATAGAATTTGTTGGTTGGGTGTGGATGATTGGTCATGCATGTTATGTTGGGAGTAATAAACTACTTAAGGATTATAGTGGGATAAATTGTTGGTAAATGATAGTGGTTGAATGAACAAATTTTATGGTTAAGGGTTTTAGAGATTTATGCTTACCGGGTTTTTTAATGAAGTGCCTAGATGACCTAAATTTTGGAATTTGCTACTAATATTAGCCCCGTTGGATGTTTTTATTATAGACTTATGTCATTTAGTGTGGTGGACCATCGTAGTATCATTAAGGGAGAATTTCAGGTGTGTTGGCTAAACTTCCTCCGTAGAATCGGATTCCATGAATTCTTCAAGAAACTTCAAGCATGGTTTGTTCGAGTTCCTATTCTTATTATGTTAAATTGACTTAAATACATGACTTATCTAATGTCTACATACTCAAGTCATGTTTCAATTGTCATCTCTATGCTCATCTTTGGAAAATATTTCAAGTACGATTGACTTCTCAAATGGTTACGAGTTCAATACATGCTTCAGTTACTATCAATGTGCTCCCTTTTAGGTATATTCCAAGTGTCTTAAGCCCTTATTACTCATGTTATTGTAGCAATGATTCCTAATGTTTTAAATACCTCTAATGTTTGATGATGACCTATGGACAATAAAAGAAAGTGATAGTATGACAATGAAATGTGCCTCTTACCAAAATGAGAATTATGGCGTATTGTATGTTCCAATGGAAAATGAAAAGAAAACACTTTCATGAAATGATTTATATGAAATGCTTTTGGGAGATAAACGGATATATTCTATCCATGTAATCTCTTCACATGTGCACTTCTGCATACCATGATATTTCTAAGATGGCAATGTTATAAGGTTCATGTTTAAAATAAGCATAGCGTCAAAATTAAGGCATTCCAATGGTTTCAATCATATTATGAATGCTTCTAAAATAATAAATGCAAATGAATTTGATGTTAAGGCCCCAAGAATGATGAACTTAGCTAATGACCTTAAGATGACAAAGGAGTACATAACGAGATGAAAAAGAGAGATGTTCTCTGATAATTGATGATGAACCTTAAAAATGATGAATTGGGCTCATGCGCCATTGTAATATACTCATTGATTCTCACACATGTGCTAATGTAACGCCACGACCCCAAATTCCCTCCGAAGGATATCGTGATGTCACCTAGTCTCTACGCGACTAGGTAAGCCTAAGAAATAGTAACCACTGAACAGATATATGAGTGCAAGATACTTAAAGCGTCTAAATAATAGATTAAAACCGTCTATAAATAGGATCCCACAATTTCACACCCCAAAACCAGTGGAACTGAGTCATAAGCTCTAGAGAATGCTACTAGAGTTCTATTACATAACTGTTCGAAAAGGAAATACAACAATAATGAAAAAAGGGAAGGTTATTCCGAGGCCTGTGGACACCGAGTAGACATACCTTGAAGTCTTCGGTGAAAGCAGCTAATAAGACTCTCTATCTACCGGCACGAGCAGACGTACTTGGATCTGCATAAAAAGATGTGCAGAAGCATAGTATGAGTACAGCACAACCGTATCCAGCAAGTATCAAGCCTAACCTTGATAAAGTAGTGACGAGGCCAGGTCAAGACACCTACTAGGATATGAAATAGACAGCATAACATGAAATACAGATATAAAATGGGAAGTAAGAAAGCAACTAATACGGAATAAGATGATAGCACGATCTAAAACCGGGAAAATCGACAGTAGAAATAGCATGAAAGAAACAACTAAAGTGATACAAAGATCATGTACAGACTACAACTACAGAATGATACCGAATAGAGCAACAAGAAATATTCCTTCCATGACACTTTGCAACATGAAATAACAGCAAGAAACACAACGAGGTACCGCCTGGTGTATAATGAAATTAAACCGAGGTACCGCCCCGTATAATCAAGAATAACAATTGAGGTACCACCTCATATTCACATTTCTCAATTTCAATCACAATCCTTCCTATGCCACCGCGTGATCCTTACATTTGAAAATACGTTTCGAAAATAGTTTTTTCAAAATAGCTACACACACTTTAGCTCATCTTATAATGCCACGTGGCTTCACGTAGTTCTTCTACAAGCAACACGCACATAAGTCCCACCTTATACCGCTGCATGCACATCAACCCAAGCCTTATACCTCCGCATGCGCATCAACATCATAACACAATAACAAAATCGCACCACAAGTGCCCGCATGGCACAACTTCCCAACAACAACAATAGCCCATGGCTCCAACACAACGTATACGAGAATATCAACTACAATAATTGATGGGAAATGCTCATTAGGATAGATGTTTCAGCAATAACCAACATCGCCTCAATGTATTAATGACTTCCACAAGCTCAACATCAAATAACTCAACAATGGGAAAAATAATGTGTAACCACAGTATTAGATAAGACTAACTCACTATAAAGGAAACAATCTTTAACCATGAGTATCAAATAACGGAAGTCAACAAATAAAAGGACAACATGAACAATTAATTTAACAATGATAATTAACAATGGAGAGATAACATATCTCATAAAGGGGCAACAGGTTCAACAAAAGCATGGGAGAAATTTAGCAAGTAAGATGTAGGAAAATTACTAAACAATTCAACTAAAGCATTTAAGGATAGTCTAACACGATTAAGGATGATTTAAATATGAGAATCTAGAATATAATATGGTATTTCAATTAAAGCATGGCAATAGTCTAAGTAGCCTAAACCGATCAAATACTACATACAACCCATGTACCCACTCGTCACCTTGCGTACACGGATTTCACTTAGCACAATTGAATCAAACAATACCAATACTAAGGGGTAGTTTCCCCCACACGAAGTTACGCAAGACACTACCTCAATTGGCCAATTCAATACTCGAAAATATCTTTTACCACACAATCCGCCTCCACACGGCTCAAATCTAACCAAAATTGACTCAATAACATCAAACAATGCTAGGGAATTCAATTACAATAGATAAAGTTAAGGTTTTTACAATTATTCAAAAAGTCAACAAAAGTCAACCCGGGGCCCGCCTAGTCAAAACCCGGGTCCAATGGTAGATTCCGTCTACCCATGACCCCACAAGTTCATATATGTTTCATACATGTAATTAGTTTCAAAATCCGAGTCCAAATCGACTCTCAAAACTCAATTTCTTATTTTCAAGAACTTGACAAAGTTTCATAAATTTCTACTTTGATTTACATGATTTTGATGTTAACATCTAAGATAAGTTGATGGAATATAATTAGAGATATTAGGATCACTTGCCCAAGGTTTGTAGGTGAAAATCCCCTCTCCAAATCATCTCCTACTGAGTCTAGGGTCCAAAAATGAGAGAATGAACTCAAAAATCCCATCTCCCAATTATTTAATCAGTTGTAGATGTCGCAATTACAACAAGGATTCGCAATTGCGAACCCTTACAAGTACAGTTGAAGAACAATTCTGGAAGCAAAAAGTGGCCTGGTTCAAAGACGGGGATAGAAACAACAAATTCTTCCATGCCTTAGTCAATGGCAAAAGAAAAAGGCTTCAGCTAAACAGAATCCAAAACAGTGCAGGCATTTGGATTGAGGAAGAGGAACAAATAGTAGAAGAAGCCATCAACTTCTTCAAGGATCAATTCACAGAAAAAATCACCCCCACATACTTCAAAATCCTTGAAAACATTCAGCAAGTTATTGATGAACAACAAAATGAAGAACTGATCAAGATTCCAACAAAAGAGGAAACCAAAAAAGTTGTTTTCAGTCTAAAGGGGGACAGTGCAGGAGGGCCAGATGGTTTCACAGGGCTTTTCTATCAAACATGCTGGGAAATCATTGGAGATGACATCCAAAGCATGGTTGCTGCTTTTTTTGCAAGAAGACAACTTCCAAAATGTGTGACTCACACAAACTTGGTGCTGATACCTAAGAAGAAAGAGATAGAGACATTCTCTGATTTGCGACCCATAAGCCTTAGCAACTTTGTCAACAAGATCTTCTCCAGAATACTACATGAAAGGATGCTGGTCATGCTACCTACTCTCATTTCACAGGAACAAGCACGATTTGTCAAAGGCAGAACTATAGTGGAAAATGTCCTATTAGCACATGAAATCATCAGTGACATAGGACAAAGAACAAGAGCAGGGCCAAATGTAGTCGTCAAGCTAGACATGACCAAGGCATTTGACCGACTGTCCTGGCTATTCATGACTAAAGTTCTAAGGAAAATGAGATTTAAAGAAATCTTCATTGGCATGATCTTTGATATCATGGGTAACAACTGGTATTCAATTCTCATCAATAGCCAGCCTCATGGCTTTTTCAAATCGACAAGGGGAGTCAAACAGGGGGATCCTCTATCTCCAACACTGTTTATCATAGCAGCAGAAGCCCTTTCCAGAGGTTTAAATGCACTTCATCAAAATCCTTGCTTCAAATGCTTTGGAATGCCCAGAAGGAGTCCAAAAATCAACCACCTGGCATATGCAGGTGACATGATCATTTTCACATCCTCATATGTCACTTCCTTACTGCTGATTATGGAAGTTCTAAATGCATATGAAACAGCCTCAGGACAACTGGTCAACAAAACAATATCAGCTATTTTTCTGCATCACTCAGCTAACACTGGAGTAGTAGCAAAAGTGGAAAGAATTACAGGCATTGGAAGATAGGGATTTCCATTTACCAATCTGGGATGTCCAATGCACTACTCCAGGAAAAGGATCATATACTACCAAGACATAGTCAACAAAGTGCAGGACAGACTCCAATCTTGGAAAGGAAAGCTACTCTCAACTGGAGGCAAAGCTATCCTAATCAAACATGTGTTGCAAAGCATGCCAGTGTACTTGCTATCAGCAGTAAACCCTCCAAAGCAAGTAATCAACAATCTTCACAAGCTCTTTGCACAATTTTTCTGGAGCAACACAGTTGGAGGAAACAGCAAACACTAGTCCTCATGGAATAATCTATGCATCCCTTGTGAAGAAGGAGGAGCAGGGTTCAGATCTCTACATGACATGTCCAAGGCAGTCTTCTGCAAACTATGGTGTGCATACATGTGCCAAAAATACTATAAAACACTATGCAGTAATAGTGCCTTGAAAAAGAGGATCACAAACCTGGAAGAAAATGTTATAATGCAGAGAAATCATAGAACACCAAATTGCCTGGAAAATCAAAATGGGAGTCATTGTTTTGGTATGACAATTGGACCAATTTGGGAGCATTATATTTCATAATGCCAACAAATTTCCCAATTGATGAATCAATCCAAAATGTAAATAATGTCCTGCAAAATGGTGAATGGAACATGCAGCAGATGTCTGAAGCTTTGCCATAGGAGATTGTGGAATACATAACAACCTCACTAAGGCCGCCAAACATGGAACAAACCTTAGATATCCCATTTTGAATGCTACAAAATCAAGGTCAATTCATAGTTAGAACAGCTTGGGAATACCTCAGAAAAAGGGAAAATCCAAAAAGAGCTTATAGGATGATCTGGGTTAAAGGGCTTCCTTTCAAGATTTCCTTCTTCATGTGGAGAGTCTGGAATGCAAAATTGCCATTAGACGATCTCTTGAAAAGATGGGGATATCATCTGCCATCCAAATGCTGGTGCTGCACTGAACCAAAAGAGGAAACCATGACACATCTCTTCTTCACCTCCACCACTACCACAAGGTATGGAAGTACTTTCTACAAAGAGCAGGAATAGCAATGGAAGGACTGACATTCCAACAAGCAATAACAAAATGCTGGACAGCACAAACAATCAACAGAATCAAAGCAGTGCTGCAGGCCCTCCCCTCTTGCATAGTCTGGGAGCTTTGGAAAAGAAGAAATAGCTATAAACATGGGGAACCAATCACAACTGGCAGAGTCATATATCAAATCTCCACGACACTGCAAGCACTAGTCAACACCAGAAAACCAAGAATAAATGCTCCTCACAAATGGAGTGACCTCCTCCACATGCTAGAAAACTACACCCCAAAAATAAACTTCAGCAAAGTATTGTGGGAATTCCCAAAGCCTGGATGGATGAAGGTCAACACTGATGGAACATCAAAAGGAAATCCGGGAAGAAGCTCCATTGGATACTGTGTGAGAAATGAATCAGACGACCTAATATATGCACTTGGCACAGAAATCACAGAAGGAACAAACACAGAAGCAGAAGCAACAGCCATCAAAGAAGCATTGAGATACTGCATATCACAAGTTTTCACTCACATATGGCTACAGACAGATTCCATGTTGTTGAACAATATCATAAATGGCAACTGGAAACCCCCATGGTTCATAACTGATGAAACAGAAGAAACCCTTCAACTAAAAGAATCCCTCACACTGATAACATCCTACATCTATAGGGAAGGGAACAAGCTGGCAGATCATCTTGCAAACCTAGCACTGGAGGAAGGAAGAATAGAGTGTCAGCAATTCAACCAACTGGATATTATAGCCAGGAAAATCCTGAATGCTGATAAATCACAATGTCCTTACTTAAGAGTAAAAATAGCAAAATGACTAGTAGTAAGGGCATTGTAGGACAGGAAGTGACCAAGGAACACAAAGAAGAACAAAGAAGAAGGAAAATCTGTTCCAACAGCAGAATGATCATAGTGTCAATTTACACTAATGAACACAGTTGTTTTGTTTTTGCAGGCTGGAACAGGAGGCAACAAGCAAGAGCTGAAAACACCAGAGGCAACAATAGAAAAACAACTCCGCAACAATCTAAACTGATGCAACAGGAACAAAGGTTATATCAAAGGTTTGTTAAGGAACCTGTAATCTGCAGAGGCTACAGAAACAAAGGACAGAGGCTATCAGGAGATTCAGTGCCACAGAAAACCTCAACTGTGAACAAATCTGCAGCAGAAGCAGAAAGAGCAACAGAACCAACAGATGACAGAAAGAAAGGGAGATTAGTCAGGAGAAATAATGCAAAAACTACCCAACTCAACAACAGAAGCAGAGGAAACAGCAACAGGGATAAAAAATGCAGTAAAAACAACAGGAACTCCAGCAACTGCTGTCAACTGAGCAGAATACAATTCACAAGCAAAAACAGTACCAGCAAAAAAAAAAGGGTCACCTAAGCAGCAGCAAATTAGGAAAGCAATGCAACAATCCTTCATTGTCAACATCAGCACCAATAATAACAGAAAGACAACAACATCAGGGCCATCATCAGCAACATCACAGTCATTACTAGATCCACATATCTCAAACCTCTAACACATCTATGCAATCATTAGCAACATCACCAACAGGCACACAGAAGTAACAGATCTCTTAAGGGCAACTGTCCATATAAGATCAGGTTATTGGCGCAATAGCGTTTTGTGGTATCAGCACATACGGTGCTCAGTCTAACGCAATTGCATTAATCAACATGTTCTCATATCAATAGTACTCCTCTCTGGATCACCACAATCCCCAAACATAATCACACTAACATCCCAGGCAATCCTCAATGGATCAACATTGGACCAATACTACACTGCAATGCAAAGAGTAACAGGAACAGCATGATCGGCAAAGGCAACAGCAGTGCAAACACCAGGAGCAAGATATTCAGTGACTTTAATGTTAATGCAGCAAGAAACAGACCCCCCAAACATCTCACATTGGTAAACAACATCCTTAGTATCTTCATCTCCTACAGCATCAATATTCTATGCACCAGCAGACAACACAAGGTCATCATTTGCAGCAGAAAAAATAGCAAAATAGAACCAGCAGTATTCTCAACATCAATCCCAGCAATGTTCTCATTAGTAACAGCAACCAACATCACAACACGCAGAACCAACTCCAAAGTAATAGCAAGAGCAAAAACATCAAGCAACTACAACATCCATGAACTCAGATGGAACAGGAAAATTACAAGCAGCAATATCAGGAACAAGCAACAGCAGCAGCAGCAGGAAGAGCAGAAACCTAATATAACAAATCAGCTCCAATACAGAGGAAGCAAAATCTTCAGGGATAGAAAGCACACCAGCAGCCAAGGAGAAAGCAACAGATTGAGCAATCAGCAGAACAAAGGAAACTATAGCAACATACCCTTTCAGTACTATAGACAACCTACTGTCAAAAGCCAATTCACAACAACACAGATATCCCTTTTGCACCAGCACAGCAGATACCTCAGGAACTCCAGAATTACCAACATCAGCACCAGTCTTAGCTTCACAACAGCTAAACCAATCACAAGAAACAACAACACTGGGAGGAAAAGCAGAAGCAACACAATTGAGCCACAGGGAAACAGGAAGCTGCCAGCAGCAGATGCTACAAGCAGGATTACTAGCAACAGCAACCAAAGAAGGCTCAACAGCAGACTCACACAACTTAGCAACAAATCCAGAATCAGGAAAAACTAGTAATCACAAAAAACAGACTCACCAAGCAACACCAAAACACAAAAAGAAAGATATCTTCAACTTGGCTTTCCCAGACAAAGCGGAATTGAAGATAACACGCACCTTTTGGCTACCTTTTTGCAGCAATATGATAGAATTATTTTCAACAGGGGACAAACATATGTACTTTCTTGTATAGCTGGCTAGGATAAATATATGCACTTTTTTGTATAGGTCTAACCACTTACAATTACCAAGGTACCTACAGTCAATACTTTAGGGTGACAAGGTACATGTACTTTTTTGGGGAGGTAAGGTTCATGTCCCCCTCCTTTTGTAATATTTTGATTGATTAATTAATAAATACTCTGTTTACCAAAAAAAAAAGAAAAAGAAAAACAAAGCCTCACAATTGCGGCACTGGAAGCTTGAGGGCTTCTTCGCAAATGCGAAGGTTGGATTGCATTTGCGATCACTGATGCCTTTGCAATTGCGACACAATCATCATAATTGCGATCCTAGCCCATCCTAGAAGACTTCAAAAATACGGAAACTAGGTTCTTAAATGCGAACCTAGCAGGCTTGGCCTGACTTCACAAATGCGAACAAAAAGCCCGCAAATGCGTGATAAGAGGCCTGTAGAAAACTAGTAACTCTAACATTTTCAACAACACTCCGCTAAGCGTCCGAAACTCACCCGAGCCCTCGGGACTCCAAACCAAACCTCCACACAAGTCTAATAACATCATGCAAACTCACTCGCGCGATCAAAGCACAAAAATAACATCTAAAACTACGAATTGAGCTCTAAAATGCATGATTTTTAAAGAAAATATCAAGAACTTCTAAAATTACAACTACGCATCTGATTCCTATCAATTCATCTCCAAAAGACGCAAAAATTTGTAGACAAGTTTTAAATGCCGTAACGGACCTATTCGGAGTCCCAAAATCAATTTCCGAGCTCAATAGCTAAAAGTCAACCTACAGTCAAAATTTTTAACTTAAAATTACCAAATTTCGGCAAATCAACTCAAATCAACCTACGGACTTCCAAAATTAATTCCGGGCATACGCCTAGGTCCAAAATCACGATACGAAGCTATTGTAATCATAAAAACACAGCTCCGGGTTTGTTTTCACAAAAGTCAAAGTTTGGTGAACATTTTCAAATTAAAGCTTCTAAGTCTAAAATTAAGTGTCCAAATCAACCCAAAAGCCTTCCAGAATGAAACTAATCAATCTCGCAAATCATAAAAGCATAAACTCACCTATGTGAAGGAATTACACAAAATGACTGATCGAGTCCTTACATTCTCCCCCTCTTAAAACAAATGTTCATCCTCGAACATGCTTAAGGACATACCTTAAGTGGCGAATAGATGAGCATAACGACTCTGCATGTCGTTCTCGGTCTCCTATGTCGCCTTCTCAACCAGATTACCCCTCCATTGAACCTTCACTGAAGCGATATCCTTTGACCTCAACTTCCATACCTGCCAATCCAAGATGGCCGCCGGCTCCTCAACATAAGACAAATCCTGGTCCAACTGGACTGAGCTGAAGTCTAACACATGAGACGGATCATCGTGATACTTTCGGAGCATCGAAACATAGAATACTGGATGAACTTTAGCTAGACTGGGTGGCAGTGCAAGCATGTAGGCCACCTCCCCAATCCTCTCAAGAATCTCAAAAGGTCTTATGTACCTAGGGCTCATCTTGCCCTTCTTTATGAACCTCATAACACCCTTCGTGGGTGAAACCCGGAGCAAGACCCGCTCCCCAACCATGAATGCAACATTGCAAACCCTTCGATCCGCATAGCTTTTCTGTCTAGATTGTGCTATGCGAAGCCGGGGCCAACTGACCTAGAAAAAAACACAAATAGAGCGATCTTGAATCAATTTAAATTTTTTCAAAGCATCCTGAACCAAGTCCGTACCCAATAGCCTAGCCTCGCCTGGCTCAAACCATTCCACCGGAGATCGACAACGCCTCCCATACAAGGCCTCATACGGAGTCATTTGAATGATCGACTGGTAGCTATTGTTGTAGGCGAATTCCGAGCAGCAAGAACTAATCCGAAGAACCCCCAAATTCCATCACATACGCACGAAGCATATCCTCCAATACTGAATAGTGCGGTCGGACTGTCCGTCTGTCTTCGGGTGAAATGATGTACTCAACTCAACCTGCGTGCCGAACTCACGCTGTACGGCCCTCCAAAATCATGAGGTAAAATGCGTACCCCGATCACAGATGATGGATAACGGCACGCCATGAAGTCTGACAATCTCGCGAATACAAACTTGAGCCAGCTACTCTGAAGAATAAGTAGTCACCACTGGAATGAAATGAGCCGACTTGGTCAACCTATCCACAATCATCCAAATTGTATCGAACTTCCTCTGAGTACGTGGGAGGCCAAAAACAAAATCCATAGTAACCCACTCCCATTTCCACTCTGGAATCTCTAGCATCTGAAGCAATCCACCTGGCCGCTGATGCCCATACTTCACATGTTGACAATTTAGGCACCGAGCTACAACTCCACTATGTCCTTCTTCATTCTCCTCCACCAATAGTGCTGCCTCAAGTCCTGATACATCTTGGCGGCACCCAGATGAATGGAGTACCGCGAACTATGAGCCTCTTGGAGGATCAACTCACGCAAACCATCTACATTGGGCACATATAGCCTGCCCTGCATCCGTAACACATTGTCATCCCCAATAGTGACCTTCCTTGGCATCGCCGTGCTGAAATATGTCCTTGAGGACAAGCAGATGGGGGTCCTCATACTGACGCTCTCTGATACAATCATAAAGAGAAGGCCAGGAAACCACACTAGCAAGAACTCGACTAGGCTCTGAAACATGCAATCTAACAAACTGGTTAGCTAAGGCCTAAACCTCCAATGCTAATGGCCACTCTGCTACCGGCAGATATGCTAGACTACCCAAACTCTCTGCCTTTCGACTCAAGGCATCGGCCACCACATTGGCCTTCCCGGGATAATATAGAATGGTGATATCATAGTCCTTAAGCAACTCTAGCCATCTTCGCTGTCGCAAGTTAAGATCCTTCTATTTGAACAGATGATGTAGACTCTGGTGGTCAGTAAAGACCTCACAAGGAACACCATACAAACAATGCCGCCAGATCTTCAATGCATAACAATGGATGCCAACTCCAAATCGTGGACTGGATAGTTCTTCTCATGAGTCTTCAACTGTCAAGAAGCGTAGGCAATCACCCTACCGTGTTGCATCAACATCACGCCAGGGCCAACACATAATGCATCACAATACATAGTATAAGACCCCGAGCCCGTAGGCAACACCAATATTGGGGTTGTGGTCAAAGAAGTCTTGAGTTTTCGAAAGCTCTCCTCACACTCCTCGTTCCACCTGAATGAAGCCCCCTTCTAGGTCAATCTAGTCATAGGTGCAATAATAGATGAGAAACCATCTACGAATTGATGGTAATACCCGAGAAAACAAGAAAAATCTAGATCTTAGTAGCTGAAGACGGTCTGGGCCAACTCTGCACTGCTATAATCTTCTTTAGATCTACCTTGATCCCCTAACTCCAAACCACATGACCCAAAAATGCCACCGAATCAAGCCAGAATTCACCTTTTGAGAACTTTGCATATAACTTCTTCTCCCTCAAGGTATGGAGCACAATCCTTAAATGGTGCTCACGATTTTCCCAACTGCGGGAGTACACCACGATGTCGTCAATAAACACAACGACGAATGAATCAAGATAAGGCTGGAATACACTGTTCATCAGGTGCATAAATGCTGCTGGGGCGTTGGTCAGCCTGAAAGACTTCACGAGGAACTCGTAATGACCATACCAAGTCCTAAAGGAAGTCTTCAGAATATCCAGATCCCTAATCTTCTATTGATGACAGCACGCCCGCAAATCTATCTTGGAGAACACTCTGGCACCCTGCAGCTCATCAAATAGGTCATCAATATGTGGCAATGGATACTTGCTCTTCACCATAACCTTGTTCAACTGACGATAATCAATACACATGCGCATAGAACCATCCTTCTTCTTCACAAACAACACAGGATCACCCGCAAGATGACACACTAGGCTGAATGAATCCCTTATCAAGCAACTCCTGAACCTGCTCCTTTAACTCCTTTAGCTCTACTGGGACCATACGATATGGTGGAATAGAAATGGTTAGAGTGCCCGACAACAAGTCAATGCAAAAATTGATATCCCTGTCGGGCAGCATACCCGGAAGATCTGCTGGGAATACATCTGGAAAGTCCCTCACTACTGGAACTGACTCAACGGTAGGAGTTTCAGCACTGACATCACGCACAAAGGCTAGATAAGCATTACACCCTTTCTCAACCATCCGATGAGCCTTTAGAAATCTAATGCACCCCTCCACTTTAAACGTAGTAAACCTGGCATAGCCTGCGTCACAGTCTTGACGTGACAATCAAGAATAGCATGATGGAGCGACAACCAGTCCATGCCCAAGATAACATCAAAGTCTACCATACTAAGTAGCAACAGATCAACTCTAGTCTCAAAACCACCAATAACAACTAGACACAACTGTTACACATGATCCACAATAATAGTTACTCCCACAAGTGTACACACATAAGTAGGAGAACTCAAGGAATCATGGGATATACCCAAATATAGAGCAAAATAAGATGATACATAGGAATAAGTGGAGCCCAAATAAAATAAGATTGATACATATCTATGACAGATCGGAAACATGTAATGATTGAGTATGAAGCAACTGCCTCTGTCCTAGTAGGAAGAGAATAATATCTGGCCTGGCCTGGCCTCCCCCTCTAGGGCGACCTTTACCTGCATGACCTCCACCTCTAGCTGGCTGAGCAGGTAGAGCGGCAACTGGGGCATCAATCATGGCCTAAGAAGTCTACGGACCTGACTGAATCCGTGGAGCCTGAGTAGCCTAGGAAGGCGCACCCCTACTGGCTCGGGCCTGGTCGGCTGGATTGACCGCTGAAGGAACCCCGTGCAGGAGGTGCACTAGAAAGTGGATGAGCAAAGTGTGCAACCTGGGACATCAATACGACCGGAGCACCACTAGCAGTTGGAAGTACTGAATGAACTAGGCGGCTCACATAGCCCCTACCACGACGGGCTGAAGCTGGAGCATGACCACCACTAAATCCCCCTGTGCCACGAGGCCTCTTGGCCTCCCTATCCACTCTATCACGGTCTCACATTCCTCCAACCTTCGTGCAATCTTAACCACCTGCTGATACAGAGTGTCTAACTTTAACTCCCTGGCCATGCTGTATCTAATACTCTGGTTGAGCTCCCCGATAAATCGACGGACTCCCTCCCTGACTGTGGCAACCAATGCTGGTGCATGCCTGGACAAATCACTGAATCGGACAGCACACTTCGACACTGACATGGTCACCTGGCGCAGCCGCTAAAACTCTGCACGCCAAGCATCCCGAAGGGTCTGAGGAATAAACCCTCTCAAGAAGAACTCTGAAAATTGATTTCATGTGAGTGCAGCTGCCTCAGTTGGGCTACGCACCTCTTACGCCCGCCACCATTGATATGCCACTCTCTTCAGCTGGAACATAGTAAAGGCAACCCCACTTATCTCCACAATGCTCATAGTGTAATGAATACGGTGACACTCTTCAAGGAAACCATGTGCGTCCTCTAAAGCCAAACCACTGAAAGTAGGAGGGTGGTACTTCTTGAACCTCTCGATCCTAAGCTGCTCTTCCTCATATGCTGATGCCCTAACCACGGGTTGAACTGGAGCAACAGACTGTACCGGTATGACCTCTAGGACCTGATTAACCTGGACCCACTACTTTGGGGTATGGGCCGCGGGAGTCTGTGCTCTTCCCCCAGCCTGAGATGTGGCTGGTGCAAGTGGGATCAACCCTGCCTGAGCTAAGGTGCTGAACATGCTCATGAACTTTGCGAGGGTCTCCTTAAATGCTGGGGTGGCAATAGGCGCCTTGGGTGTCTGACCCCCGACTAGAGCTAATGGTGGCTCCTCTGTCGCAGCTCGGCAAAGTGCTCTAGCTGTAGCCCGTGCCTGTCCTCGGCCTTTGCCCTGGCCCGGCTTGTTGCGGCTCTAGTACGGGGTGCAGGCGTCTGATTGTCAGATCCTGCGGAACGTATCCTCACCATCTATGAGAGAATGGAAAGTCAAAGATTTAGTTTTCAAAATCAACCAATTCGCACGATAAGGAATCAAAGAAGTGAAGTTTTCCTAACAGTTATGTAGCCTCTTAAAGATAAGTACAGACGTCTCTGTATCGATCTGTAAGACTCTACTAAACCTGCTTATGACTCATAATACCTACGAACCTATAGCTCTGATACCAACTTGTCACGATCCAATATTCTCTCCGAAGGATATCATGATGGCGCCTAGTCTCTACGACTAGGTAAGCCTAACAAATAGTAACCACTGAACAGATATATGAGTGCAAGATACTGAAAGCGTCTAAATAATAGATAAGAACCGTCTTTAAATAGAATCACACAATTTCGCACCCCAAAACCAGTGGAACTGAGTCATAAGCTCTATAGAATGCTACTACAGTGATACTATATCACTGTCCGAAAATGAAATACAACAGTAATGAAAATAAGGGAAGGTGACTCTGAGGCCTGCAGACGCCGAGCAGGCATACCTTGAAGTCTATGCTGAAAGCAGCTAGCAAGACTCTTTATCTACCGGCACGAGCAGATGTACTTGGATCTGCACAAAAAGATGTGCAGAAGTGTCACGACCCAAAATCCCAACCATGATCGTGATGGCGCCTCTCATGAAGACAAAGCCAGTCAATTCAAACTAAACTTCATTCAAACAGTTAAACAATACGACAATAATATAAGTACAATTTAATAACAGTAATTTGCAGAAAAATATAGTGAACCATCCCGACTACAGCCCGAACCAGGGTGTCACAAAGTCATGAGCAACTAATGAAAATCCTAATAATAAGATTACTAATACAATATCTTGGCACAATTGTTCGAAGATACTGGAAATAACAAGATAAAAGAGATATGGGGCTGCGGACGCCAACAGCTACCTCGTAGTCTCTGAATCGCCGCTTTGACAGTAGTAATCAATGTCTCGGAGCTGAACCGATAACGCCTGAATTTGCACACATGGTGCAGGGAGTAATGTGAGTACTTCCAACTCAGTGAGTAATAATTATAAATAACAACTAAGAGTAAGGAAACACATAAGGCATACAACAACCCATAA
Organism: Nicotiana obtusifolia; assembly: GCA_002018475.1. Classification (NCBI taxonomy): domain Eukaryota; kingdom Viridiplantae; phylum Streptophyta; class Magnoliopsida; order Solanales; family Solanaceae; genus Nicotiana; species Nicotiana obtusifolia. Next base: position 159,845 of record MCJB01003036.1, read on the forward strand.
TGAAACAGTAAAACATGTAAATAATCAAGTCAATAACATGAAGTAAAAGAAAATATCATGACTGGCCAAGTCATATCTCGTGACGGCGTGTCACCCGTTCCCATGGATACCCGGCGCTTACTATGGGGGGTGCAGAAGCGCAATATCTCGTGACGGCGTGTCACCCGATCCATTCACATCACATCTCGTGGCGGCGTGCCACCCGATCCCATTAAAATCATTTAAAAATATCATTTGAATTTCAAAACTGAATTTAAGAAATGAATCAAATTAGTTAGAAGACAGTGATAAATTACCCCTGCAGGGTTCACATAACCGGCACGAAGCCCAAATAATACCCCTGAAGGATTCACATAACCGGCACGAAGCCCAAATAATACCCCTAAAGGGTTCACATAACCGGCACGAAGCCCAAATAATACCCCTGAAGGGTTTACATAACCGGCAAGAAGCCCGAATATGGCAATCAGCCCAAATCGTGATGATAACACGTAAGTTTCAATCAAATATATAGTAAAATCATCAATCGGGACGGACCAAGTCACAATCCCCGGTAGTAAACGACCCCACGCTCATTATCGAGTGCGTGCCTCACCTCCATATAGCACTATGATGTGCCATCTGGGGTTTCAGACCCTCAGAACATCATTTAAGATCATTACTCACCTCAAACCGGCTAAATCCTTAGCCCGCGACGCCTTTGTCCTTCAAGTTGGCCTCCACGCGCGTCGAATCTACCCAAAATCATAACGAATACGTCACAATTAATTCGATTAAGTCAATACAATTTATAGGAATAAATTCCATATGAAAATACTAAATTCTTCCAATAAAATCCGAAATTTGCAATTAAATTCGCCCGTGGGGCCCACATCTCGGAACCCGACAAAAGTTACAAAATCTGAATACCCATTCCGATACGAGTTCAACCATACCAAATTTACCAAATTCCGATAACGAATCGACCTCCAAATCTTAAATTTTTATTTTTGAAAGATTTTACAAAAATTCCGATTTCTTTCATCAAAACTCGAATCAAACGATGAATATGACCATAGATTTATGAAATATAGTCACTTTCGGATGTAGAACACTTACCCAGTCGAAGCTATGAAGAAATCCTCAAAAATCACCCAAGAACCGTGCTCCAAAAATCCAAAACGAAATGAACAAAATGACCATTTTCGGTCCTTAAATTTCTGTCATCAACATTGCCTGGGAAACAGCAGTACTAGCCAACTTTAATCTATCGTAACTTTCGGTATATATGTACAAATGATGGATGGTTTATCTTTTTGAAAACTAGATTTGAAGTGCTACAACTTTTATTTTTGGATCATCTCCAAATTCCTTACAGATTACGAGATATAAGCTTCCAAAGTCGGTCCTGTGCAGCAGAAATTTCTGCCATGAAACTACCTGGAAAACAACAGCAGTACCAGCCAACTTTAATCTATCGTAACTTTCTGTATACATATCCAAATGATGGATGGTTTATCTTTTTAGAAACTAGATTCAAATGACTACAACTTTCGTGTTTTGCAATTTTTCTGATTCTTTATAGATTACAAGATATGAGCTTCTAAACTGGACTACTCGCACCAGTTTTTCTGCAATTTTTCTGCAATTTTTTTCATCTTTTCCAAAGATGAAATAGTCCGTTTAACCACCCAAAACTCACCTGAGCCATTCAGGACCCCGTTCGGATATACCAACAAGTCCTAAAATATATTATGGACTTAGTCGAGGACTTAAATCACATCCAACAATACTAAAAACACGAATCATACCCCCCAACTCAAGCCTAATGAAACTAATAAATTCCAACTTCTACATTCGATGCCGAAACCTATCAAATCGAGTCCGATTGGCCTCAAATTTTGCACACAAGTCGTAAATGACATAACGGACCTATGAAGATTTTCAGAACTGGATTCCGACCCCGATATCAAAAAGTCAACTCCTCGGTCAAACTTTTCAAAAATCTTCCATTTTCCAACATTCGCCAAAATGCGTTGAATTGTCCTGCGGACTTCCAATTTCAAATCCGGACATACGCCTAAGTCCGAAATCACCATACGAAGCTATAGAAACTCTCAGAATTACATTTCGACCCTCAGATCAAAATCTCGCCTAACAACCGGAAATCGCCAAAATACTAACTCCACCAATTCAAGCCTAATTCTACACGGACCTCCAAAACCAATTCCGATCACACTCCTAAGTCATAAATCACCTCCTGAAGCTAACCGAACCATCGGAACTCACATCTGAGCCCTCTAACTCATAAGTCAACATCCGGTTGACTTTTCCAACTTAAACCTTCTTAAAAGAGACTAAGTGTCTCATTTCTTGCCAAACTCACTCCTAACGCAAACTACTCAACTCGATCACATAAAACATGGATAACGAAGCATAATGAGACGGAAAATGGGGAAAACGGAGCGGTAACTCATGAGACGACTGGTCGGGTCGTCACAAGAAGCATAGTATGAGTACACAACAATGGTACCCAGCAAGTATCTAGCCTAAGCTTAGTAGAGTAGTGACGAGGTCGGGTCAAGACACCTACTAGGATATAAAATAGACAATATAAAATGAAATACGATATAAAATGAGAAGTAAGAAAGCAACTAATATGGAACAAGTTGATAGCATGATCGAAAACCAGGAAAATCAATAGTAGAAATAGCATGAAAGAAACAACTAAAGTGATACAAAGATCATGTATGGACTACAACTACTAGAATGATACCGAATAGAGCAACAAGAAATATTCCTTCCGCGACAATTTGAAACATGAAATACCAGCAACAAACACAATGAGGTACCGCCTTGCGTATAATGAAATCAAATCGAGGCACCGCCTCGTATAATCAAGAATAACAATTGAGGTACCGCCTCGTATTCACATTTCTCAATTTCAATCATAATCCTTCCTTATGCCGCCACATGAGCCTTACATTTGAAAATAGTTTTTCTGAAATAGCTACATGCACTTCAGCCCACCTTATGGCGCCATGTGGCTTCACGTAGTTCCCCTACAAGCTAAGTCCCACCTTATACCGCTGCATGCACATCAACCCAAGCCTTATACCGCCGCATGCGCATCAACATCATATCACAATAACAACATCGCACCACAAGTGCCCATATAACACAACTTGCCAACAACAACAATAGCAATGTTTCCATGGTTCCAACACAATGTATACGAGAATATCAACAACAATAAAATTGCTAGGGAATTCAATTGCAATAGATAAAATTAAGGTTTTTACACTTTTTCCAAAAAGTCAACAAAAGTCAACTCAGGGTCCGCCAGGTCAAAACTCGGGTCCAACGGTAGATTCTGTCTACCCATGACTCCACGAGTTCATATATGTGATTAGTTTCAAAATCTGTGTCCAGATCGACTCTGAAAGCTCAATTTCTTATTTTTCAAAAACTTGAAAAGGTTTCATAAATTTCTACTTTGATTCATATGATTTTGATGTTAAAATGTAATATAAGTTGATGGAATATGATTAGAATAGATGAGGATCACTTACCCAAGGTTTATAGGTGAAAATCTCCTCTCCAAGTCGTCTCCTGCCAAGTCTAGGGTTAAAAAATGAGAGAATGAACTCAAAAATCCCGTGTCCCAACTATTTTAGAAGTTGCAGATGTCGCAATTGCGAACCCTCACCATTGTGAACAAAGCCTCACAATTGCAGCACTGAAAGCTTGAGGGCTTCTTCACATATGTGAATGTTGGATCGCATTTGCGATCATTGTTGCCCTTGCAATTGTGACACAATCATCGCAATTGCGATCCTAGCCCATCCCATAAGACTTCGCATTTGCAAAAACTAGGTTCGCAAATGGGAACCCAGCAGCTTGGTCTAACTTCGCAAAGCAAATAAAAAGCTCGCAAATGCGGGATCAGATGCCTGCAGAAAACCAGCAAGTAACATTTCCAACAACATTCCGCTAAGCGTCTGAAACTCACCCGAACTCTCGGGTCTCCAAACCAAACCTCCACAAGTCTAACATCATACAAACTCGCTCGCGCGACTAGAACACAAAATTAACATCTAAAACGATGAATTGAGCTCTAAAATGCATGAATTTCAAAGAAAAATTCAAGAACTTCTAAAATTACAACTACGTGTCTGATTCCTATCAATTCAACTTTGAATGACGCCGAATTCTGTAGACAAGTTCTAAATGCCATAACGGACCTATTCCAAGTCCCAAAATCAATTTCTGAGCTCAATTGCTAAAAGTCAACCTACGGTCAAAAGTTTCAACTTAAAATTGCCTAATTCCGACAATCTACACAAATAAACCTACGGACTTCCAAAATCAATTTCTGGCATACGCCCAAGTCCAAAATAACGATAAGAAGCTATTGGAGTCATTAAAACACAGTTCCGGACTCGTTTTCACAAAAGTCATTGTTTGGTCAACATTTTCAAATAAAAGCTTCTAAGTCTAGAATCAAGGGTCCAAATAAACCCGAAAGCCTCCCAGAACGAAACTAATCAACCTCGCAAGTCATAAAAGCAAAAACACACCTATGTAAAGCAATAAAAGGGGTAACGAGGTGCAATTACACAAATCAACCGATCAGGCCGTTACATATAGTAAGTTATGCTTCCGCATGATGAACATGAACTTGAAGTATTCCAATGATCCAAAATCTTATGACCCTAAATGTAATGTTATTCATGTTGCTTTGAGCTTGTATATGATCATTTGCATAACAATGTGTTACATGCCCTATGGACGGTGTCACGACCCCAATTTCCCACCTTAGGATATTGTGATGGCACCTAGTCTCTAAGACTAGGTAAGCCTAAGACATGTTGATTTAATAATAGAATTGAACTATTTAATCATTTATCAAAAACTATTAAATGACCTAAATAGCCAAAAGCGGCCAATAGTTCTACATTTCCCAAAAACAGCAGTACGGAGTCATAAGCACTACTGAAACACACTAGAATTTCTAAACATAATACTGTTTTGAATTACAATTTAACAGTAGCATTATGAAGTAAGATGGTGACTCTGAGGCCTGTAAACATCAAGCAGGTATACCTTGAATTCTCCCGCCGCGCAGATGCAACTCTTAACAACACAATCAGAATACCTGGATCTGCACAAAAATGTGCAGAAGCGTAGCATGAGTACACCATAATGGTACCCAGTAAGTATCAAGCCTAACCTTGGTAGAGTAGTGACGAGGCCAGGTCAAGACACCTACTAGTCAAAAAACCTGTTCAAGATATACATAAGCTAACAATGGAAAGAACCTCAATGTAAGACCAACGGCACAAAAATTATTAATTTACAACCAACAATGAAGTAATAGAAACATAAATGGCAGCAAGTAGTAAATGAATAATAAAGAAACAACATAATCAAAACACCGCTGAGATGTAAATGAACTCAAACAAGGAAAAATCGGATGACAACTCAAATAATCAAATCGTTCTCAACGCATGGACTTACAACAAGAATTAAACCGAGGCACCACACCTCATAAACGACAAGTCATGGACCACAAGTTCCAAATCTTACCCATATGACACCTCGTGCCCACAATAACAATCACCTTCGCACGGCAAAGCCCACGTGCTACCATGTACTTTACAATCGTAATAAATATTAATTTAGATGAACGAAAGATATATTTAAACACCATAAAATATAATAACAATGTTGAATAAGTAAGGTGTCAAATGAAATAATGAGTTTATTTTAGGAATGAAGTAAAATAAGATAATAATCAATTTGTACGAAACAAAGTATAAGATGGCTTCAGTTTAGAAATCAATAAAATTGAGTAAAAGTATCATTTTTAAACAAAACAAAACATAAATTAAATTAAAGAATTAAATATAGAATTTGTAACGGAAAAACATGATAACAAATTTAAGTAAGATAAACATCTAACAGGCTGATGGAAATAATTTGAGAACCCAATTATAGTGAAAGTGCGATAACCATTTAGAATAATAAGGCGCCGAGTGAGATAATGAGTTCTATCTTAAGAGGCACATAGAATAAAATATGTTAATAATTCTTTTATTTAAACCATTATGTTACCAACAACTCAACAGAATATGATATAGAGACTCCACACAATTAAATTCATATTGATAATCAATTCACCAACTTATAACGGAGGCACAGATTGGTATGTTAAAGCAACACAACAAATCACGTAGAATGCATGACTCACACAAGAAACCACAATCGTTCCAACACCAAGTTAACAATGAATAACCAAATAAAATCAAAATACTGATGAACGATTAAAGGAAGAGCAATGACCGTTCAAATCAACATGTTGTTCCAACATGGAATGTACAATGAAAATCAAAACCTAGGTACCACCTCGTATTCACATTTCACAATTTCAATCACAGTCTTTTGTTATATCACGGGATGAGCCTTACATTTAGTTTTGAAAATCATTTTTCCTGAAATAGTTACACGCGTTATAGCCCACCTTATCTCACCACGTGGCTTCAAGTAGTTCCCCTACTAGCAACACGCGTATTAAGCCCACCATATCTCACCACATGTGTATCAACCCCTAGCCTTATACCACCGCATGCGTATCAATATCACAACACAATTACAACTCTCACCACAAGTTCCCATATGCCACAACTTGCCACAAAGTCAACAACACTAATATTTTGCACAACAAATAGCCCATGGCTCAACTACAATTTGTACAAGAATTTCAACAATAAAAAAATGAATGAGAATGCTCAACAAGGAAAGGTATCGCAACAATTAACAACTTCGCCTCAATGTGATAACGGCTATTACAACTTCAATACCAATAATTCAACAAGATGATATTCCATGAAATAACAACTTCAATTAAAAGTGATTCAACAATTAAGAGGTAACAAGACAATAAGGAAGGCAACAACTTCAACTAAAGCATATAAAAGCAAAATAACAAGTAAGAGATAGAACAATTGCTAACAATGTCAAATAGAGCATGTAAGAGTAGATTAACATTAAGAGATATAACATGTTATGACAATTCAATTAAAGGCATGGAAAGAGTCTAGATAATTTAAACCGGTCAAATACCACATATAGACTGTGTACCCACTCGTCACCTTGCGTACACAGACTTCACATAACACAAATAGCACATCAACCCAAATCCTAAGGGGTAGTTCCGCCCACACAAAGTTAGACAAGATACTTACCTCAAACAAGCACAATCGATACACTAGAAGCGCCATCCCCCTCAAATCATCCTACGAACGGCTTGAAACTAGCCAAAAGCAACTCAAAATCATCAAATAATGCCATAGGAAGAAAACACAATCGGCAAAGGTCGAATCTTTACACAATTAACTAAAGTCAACAAAAAATCAAATCCGAGCCCGCACCTTTGAACCCGACAAAACTCACAAAATTTGACAACCCATTAAATTATGATACGGATATAATGGTTTAGTCAAACCCGAATGAAAGGACATTTGTTCAATATGGTAATCTTTATGCTCAAATCGACGTCGAAACCGAAAACAATCACCATACAATCCAAACTTATCCAAAACTCATTGGAATTTAACCAAACTTTGTGGACATGTCTAAATTATCATAAAATATATTGGAGTAATTAAAATGTGATTCCAAGTCCATTTATCCAAAAGTCAAATACATAATATGAAGTTACTCAAAGTCTAAAACCACCGAATGGAATACTAAAGCTCAAAACAACAGGTCGGGTCATTACAGACGGTCTACTGAAACACATAGGTGCATAGTGTGGATGATCCCTATGGACGGTTTGGTGAAATGTATAGGTGCATAGTATAGATGAGTCTTATGGACAGTCTGGTGAAACGCATAGGTGCATAGTATAGATGATCCATATGGACGGTCTGGTGAAATGCATAGGTGCACATTTTATATGAACCCTATGGACGGTCTGGTGAAACACATAGGTGCTTAGCTGTAGTAAGATAAGCTCTATGGACGGTCTAGTGAAACGCATAGGTGCATAGTAAAGTATGGGTATGGATGGACTGGTGAAATGCACAGTCAGCACAAGCAAAGATGAGCCCTAAGGACACTCTGGTGAAATGCGTAGGTGTATATTAAAGGTTGGCTATGGACGAACTGGTGAAACGCAAAGTCAGCACATGCAAAGGTGAGCCCTATGGACGGCCTGGAGAAATGCATAGGTGCCATTTTCGTTGTCTTTTGTATGAACATATTATTACACTTACATTATAATTTGTATCCCACCCCCAGCTCATATGGCTCACTTGAACCAAAAAAGAAGTTCTGAATGACTTAAGCATAATAAGACTTGACATATGATTCTATAGCCCGTTTCATAGCTTCTTAATGTACTTCATTTACCTCTCCTTTGAACTATAATACTTTTATACATTCTTCTGTATGCTTTACATACTAGTACTATTCCATATGTACTAAGGTCCCTTTTGCCGGGGAAGCTACATCTTTAATGGATGCAGGTGATACCCTAGATTGTGGCACATGATCTCGATAGGTGTGTACCCTCTTCTCAGCGGACTCATTGAGCCCCATTCTATATTCGGGGTATCCATGCTGCTTCTTTTGGACTTATTTTCTATTTTGCGTATAGTCGAAGCCTTGTCACCGACACCTTTTTTTATTGTATTTCATGATGTCTTTGAGGCACTGTAGACAATTGTGGATGATGTTATCTGCCTGAATACATTATTTCTTTTATGTTCTATTATAAAACTTATGCATGGCATGTGGCTAATTTTACTCCATAAACTTTGAAATGTTTTCTACCTGATGGAAGGCAAAAATTTTAAAAGAATGGTTCATTTTGATCTTCTAAATAATGCATGGGCACTCATGGAAGGATATGGAATGAAGGCTTGCTTGACCACCGCAAGGGTGTTTGAACGTCAATCCCGCTCCCCAAGGTCCAGCGTGACATTTGGCACGAAGGACATTGTTAGCAGATATTGATTATTGATGGTATTATGATTGGATCGGGTAGCACACTATAGCGGTATTACGAGTGAATTGGGTTGAATGGCTCAACTGTAATATGATTTTGTCGGGTTGCACGCCGCAGTAGCGCTTGGATATGGATCCGTTCCTCTAGAGTTGCGTGATTACCCATGTTACTTTGGTCCTTATGAGCGCAGGCACCTAGATTGCTGCTAGTTTGGACACTAGCCACTGTCAGGTATATAGTTTTGTGTAGTGAGGTATTGATATTGGATTTTTAGCATGCATTCAGAGCCTAGACCCATGCAGTGGCTCCTATATATACAAATGTTGACTGATTCATGTCATTATTATGAACATAACTGAGATTACTGATATTGTATTCTATCTCTTTGTCTTAAAAAGCATGTCTAAATTCAAGAATTACTGTGCTTCTATTATTGGGCTTGATTGATGATAACATGACTTAACCCATTTTCTATTTATGATTTCACTTGTACTTCGAACTGATAGTAAGTGTCAGCATAGGCCCCTCGTAGACTTAATACTTACCGAGTATCGTGGATTTGTACTCAGACCACACTTCTACACATTTTTGTATAGATTCTAAGGCCGGTACTAATGATATCCGTCGAGTTGAGTAGGAGTATATTTTGGAGACTTCGTGCTGAGCTGGTTTACTTGATCTGATCTGCAGCACATGGATTCTTCCTCCCTTGTTTACCTATTTCTATCTATTTATTTCCTTTCTAGACAAATGTTATTGATTAGTTGCGGCAATTTACTCTTATGAGATGTTCCTGATGTTGTGACACTGGGTTTTGGGATGTTATGAGACAGTTGTGGTCGTGTTTAGACCCTGTCCTTGTTATATGTATTCATGATGCAATTTTGAGACTTGTTCCTCTTGTTATTAATATCATAACTTAGTTAACGGCATAATAATTGATTCTATTGTGTTGTAAAGTGTTGGCTTTCGTACCAAGCACGTTAGGCACCATCATGACCTTTGGAGGGATTTTGGGTTGTGACAAGTTGGTATCAAAGCTCCAAGTTCTAAGGATCTCATAACTCATAAGCGGGCCTAGTAGAGTCTTGTGGATTGGTACTGAGACATTGATATCTATCTGTGAGAGGCTATAGGGCTTTAGGAACTTTCACTTTCTTAATTCCTTATCGTGCGTTGATTATTGTGCAAGTCTGAATCTTTCCCTTTTATTCTCTCACAGATGGTGAGAAGGTGTGCTTTAGTAGTAGCGGGTAAGGGATAGGTTGTACCACCAACTATAGTTGTGAGGGGTAGGGCCAAGGCTCCCACAAGAGGTCACACAGTTGTTGGTAGGGGCAAAGCACCCACCAGAGCCCATGAGAGTACTAGGGCAGTGTCAATGGATCCACCTGCAAATCAGGTAGAGGATCAAATTGTTGATTATTAGTTTGAAGCTCTAGTGCCAGCTCAGCATCGAGAAGGTTTTGTTGCTACACCAATATTTCAGGAGGCTATAGCCAAGATGGTCAGTTTTTTGATGTATTAAATCAGGTTGGAGTGTTTCTAGTGGTCCCTGCCACATCTTAGGATGGAGGAGAATTTCATACCTCTGCCACTCATACTCCAAAGCAGGCAACAATGATGTTTCAAATGCTTGGAGTATTGCCAGCTGGTTCCAAGCGACCTATTGTAGCAGTTTGACCTATGGTTATGCCTCCTATATCTTTTGATGAGCAGAAGAGGATGGAGAGATTCCATAGGCTGTATCCTCCACACTTTGATGGTGAAGCTTCAAAGCTGCCCAAGACTTTCTAGAAAGATGTTATCAGATGCTTCGCAACTTGGGCATGGTATTGTCCAATGGAGTGGACTTCACTTCATTTCAGCTGAGAGGGGCTGCCAGGAGATGGTGGCAGACTTATGAGCCGGGCAAGCTAGGAGATTCAAATCCTTTTACTTGGACTCAATTCTCACAGTTGTTTCTTTAGAGGTACATCTAATGCACCAAGAGGGACGAGTTGAGAGGCCTGTTTGAGCATCTTCAGCAAGATCGCATAACTGTGACTAAGTATGAGGCGAGATGTCTTGTCATATTGCTATCTTGATCCCCACCGACGCAGAGGAGGTGAAGCACAAACAAGAGAGAGAACGTCTGGCGATTTAAGGCGATAAGAGAGAGAAACACACAAACACAGACGAAACCCAAAACGCCTTCAATGGCGACGTCGGCCGGCGACTCTCAGGCTGGCCGGCCATCACAAAACACACACCAAACACCAAATATCAACTCACCCACTCCTAAAACACTTGATTACACTCAAATCCTCAAGCCGACAACCCTAAACAAGGGTGCAGAAACAAACCCTAGCAAGAAAATTAAGCCGATTCCGATCAAGAAGATAACATACATGCACGGACAACCAATTATCAAATACACGGAAGCGGAGGTCTCTCGCATGAATATCATCGAAGGTCTGCATTTTGCTGTTTTGGGTAAGTTCTCGTATGGTTGGCCGGACCTGCAAGAGCTTAGGAAAATCATACCAATACAGTGTGGAATTAAAGGCGAATGCAACATCGGTTATTTCAGAGAAAAACATGTGCTCATCAGACTGACACTGTGGGAAGATTTCATCAAAATGACTTCCAAAAATACTTACTACCTCAGAGCTAAAGATGGTCTCGAATATCAGATGCGACAGCTCATATATGACACAAAGTTCAAGTCCGGAGAAGAGAAGTCAATGGCTATGGCTTGGATTTCCTTCCCGCATTTGCTCCCTACCTACTATGTAAAAGAGTGCCTCTTTTCCCTTGCCTCGGCGATTGGTAAACCATTGCGTTTAGATGCAGCCACAATGAATAAGACAAGACCGAGCTGTGCAAGGGTTAATGTCTTGGTTGATTTGCTTGCAGAACTGCCCCAAAAAGTTAGGTTAGACATTGAAAATGAAGAGACGGGGGAAATCAGAACTGAATGGGTCAAAGTACAGTATGACTACCTTCCAAAATATTGCAAACAATGTAGAATTCAAGGGCATGAAATGGTCGAATGCTGGAAGGCTCATCCGGAAATCTTGGCTGCAAACAATGCTGAAGAACAAAGGCAAGCTGATCTCAGGAAATCAAAAGTTAAAGAATTAGCAGAAAAAGAATATCCAATGAAGATTCTAACAAGCGGCAAGGTAGTTGGCAACATTGGCCCTCAATGGAAAGAAGTAAAAGACAATAGGAAAAATAATAAGGACACTCGCACCAATGTTGGAAAGCAGAATCACACTCTTGAAAGGAGGACTCAGCAGTTACTGGTTACCAACAATTTTAAGGCACTTGCTCAGGACAATGATAAAGAGGCAGACAAGTACATTGAGGAAGTTTTAGAATCAGAAGATATAGACTCAGACAAAGACAAAGGAACAGCAGTTTCTTCCAAGAATGCAGTGAATCACAGCCACTCAGCAGCAAACAAATTGGGACAAGCTCAAACCAATTCTGATGCCATTCAACAGATGCAGATAGCAAACGAATTGGATGATCAGGACATTGACAGCTTAGACAATAGCATAACAGAAAAGGGCTGTAGGGAAGGAAAGCAAGAAGCAGTCAATAGAACAGTAACTCACATAGCCTCAATCAATACAGGAAAGCAGGAAAAAAGAAACTCAGCAGGGGAACAAATGGCAAGCATAAATCTGAATACCAAAAAAGCAGAAAATCAAACAAACCCATCGGAAACAACAGAACAAGCTTTCACAGTAGCAGCAAAGGAGAAAAATCAGCATGTTAAAAAAACCAGCAAGGAAGAAGGACACTCAGAAACAACAGAGAAGGCAAAGCCACAGACAGAGGACACATCAGCACAAACAAGCAGGAAAAATGCCACAGCAACAACACAAACACCAAAAGCACCAACAGAAACCAGCACCAACAAAATGAAACAAAGCAGCAGTAAAAATGGCATGGCACCTAGAGCAACAGCTAAAAGAGCAGTGACCAAAGAAACACAGGAATTCATCAACAACACAGAAATAGGGGCAGATGAGCTCACTTCCCAGTGGATCCAAAGGAGCTTCTATAACAATTCTGTAAATGAAAACAACACACAGTAATTCCACACAACCTCACAGCCACTCAGCAGCAAACAAAAACTGGTCTCAACTGAATCTGACAGCATTGCCAACCAGCAAGAACAGGGTATGCAGAACAAAGACAATTTAGAAAGAAAAAAGCAGACAGGAAAAGGAGTTGAGAGGCAACTGAAACAAATAGAAGGGAAATTATGGGCTGATCAGCAGGAGGAAGGTTCAGAAGAGGGGGAACTCCCGGAAGGAATACAGAGTAAGGAAGAAGGGATTGAGGAAAGGGAAGAACAACAACATCAGAAGGATAAACAGCTTTCAATAATAGGCCAGAACATTTCCATAAAGACGGGGTCTCTAAGAGCACAGTTACAGGCAATCTTCAAACCTAGAGACATGTCGTCTTCAGCAAGAATGATGAACACACTAGCAGCTACTACTGGTAGGGACTTGGACGAAGAAGACATCACACAGAACCTCAGAAATGTAGCAAGACAAGGGGACCTATCACCAGTCCAAGTCAGCAAGTTAACTGGAAAAGGAAACTCATCAAAAAAGCAACCAAAAGAAAGCAAGGATTCTGCCTCAAACTTAATGATCCTTAGAAGAACATCTGCACAATCAAACAAAACACAATGAAGGCAATAATCTGGAACATAAGATCAGTCAGAACAATGCAAGCTTTTGAAAGACTGATCACACTCAACAACAAGTATCATTTTGAACATCGGCATAATGGAACCCAAACAACAATTCAAAAAGCTAGAGCAATACAGAAGACGAATTGGCATGCTGCAAGCATTTGCGAATGTGTCAAACAAAATCTGGGCTTTTGTGAATGATGATTACAACGTCACAGTGCTAGCAGACACCATCCAACAACTCACAATGCAACTGACACATACAGTGACAAAGGAAGAACTAATCCTCACTCTCGTCTATGCAAAATGCACACCAGAAGAAAGAGTGGAACTCTGGGACTCAATATATGATCTGTCGCAAGCAATCACTAGCCCATGGTTAGTTGGAGGAGACTTCAATGTAATTTGCGATCAAGAAGAGAAGTTCGGAGGACTCCCAGTGCCTTTTAATGAGGTAGATGATTTCAATCATTGTATAAATGTCAGCTGCTTGACAGACTTGGGATTCAAAGGAAGTATTTATACATGGTGGAATGGGCGAGCAGACGAGGATTGCATATTCAAAAGATTAGACAGATGCCTAGCCAACCAACTTCTACAGCAAGCTTTTCCAACAATTGAAATCAATCATCTTTCCAAAATTGGATCCGATCACAGTCCTCTAATGATTCACTTTGATCGGGAACCAATAAAAATCAAAAAATCTTTCAAATTCCTCAACTTCTGGACAAGACAAGATTCCTTCCAGGCAGTGGTACAAGAGAACTGGCAAGCAGACTTCCAGGGCGACCCTTTCATCATCTTCAATCATAAAATGAAAAAACTAAAGACAGCCTTAACATTCTAGAGTAAGGCAACTTTTGGAGACATTTTCCAGATCATAGCAAGCATGGAGGAAGTGGTGTTGGTACATGAAAAACAATTTGAAGAGAGACCTACTGCTCAAAACAGAGAGAGACTGCAAAAGGTACAAGGCAACTGTTGAGACACTTAGCAGTGGAGGAACAATTTTGGAAACAAAAAGCAGGGATGTCCTGGTTCAAAGATGGAGACAGGAATACAAAATTCTTCCATATGCAAGTCAATGGAAGAAGAAAGAAGCTTCAACTCAAAAGAATAAAGATAGCTCGGGCATATGGCTAGAGGAACATGAGCAGATAGTGGAAGCAGCCATCTCATTCTTCAAAGAGCAATTCACTGAGCAAAGCACCCCCACAGACTTCAGCATTCTTGAAAACATTCAGCAGTTAATAAGCCCACAACAGAATGAGGAGCTAAGCAGAATTCCAACAAAAGAAGAAATCAAAAAAGCAGTCTTCAGCCTAAACAAAGACAGTGCAGGAGGCCTCGATGGATTCACAGGGGCTTTCTACTAGTCATGCTGGGAAATAATTGGAGAGGACATTCAAAACATGGTCACAGCATTCTTCTCAGGAAGATCCCTCCCCAAAAGCATAACACACACAAATCTTGTACTTATCCCAAATAAGAAGGAAATTGAAACCTTCTCGGATCTAAGGCCAATCAGTTTGAGCAACTACATAAATAAGGTCTTCTCACGGATCATACATGAAAGGCTACTACACATCCTCCCATCCCTAATCTCGCAGGAGCAAGCTGGCTTCGTAAAAGGCAGAACAATTGTTGAAAATGTTATCCTGGCACAGGAGATTATCACTGAGATAGGGAAAAGAGTGAAGGCAGGACCAAATGTGATCATCAAACTAGACATGACCAAGGCTTTTGACAGAATATCATGGCTATACATTGCAAATGTTCTCAAGAGAATGGGATTTGATGAAACTTTCATAGGCATGGTCATGGACATACTAGGCAATAACTGGTACTCGATTCTTGTAAATGGCCAACCAAATGGTTTTTTCAAATCAACAAGAGGGGTCAAACAAGGAGACCCACTGTCCCCCACTCTATTTATCATTGCAGCAGAGGCACTCTCAAAAGAACTAAATGCACTGCTCTCAAACAACTGCTTCGAAGGTTTTGGAATGCCAAGGAGAAGCCCAAGAATTAACCACTTAGCGTGTGAAGACGACATGATCATATTTGCCTCAACAGATGTCAATTCACTGCACATGATCATGGAAACATTGAAGACCTATGAAGCAGCTTCAGGACAGCTTATAAATAAGAGCAAGTTAGCTATCTACTTGCATCACTCAGCAACAGAAGAGGTAGTAGAAAGAACTAAAGGAATCACAGGAATTGAAAGGCAACACTTCCCATTCACATACCTAGGTTGCCCCATCTTTTACTCAAGGAAGAAAATCATCTACTACGAAGGCATTGTGAGCAAGATTCAAGATAGACTACACTCATGGAAGGGGAAACTACTATCCATAGGAGGAAGAACCATACTGATCAAGCACGTCCTATAAAGCATGCCAATACATTTGCTATCGGCAATGAATACTCCCAAGCAAGTAATCAATAACATCCACAAACTGTTCGCTCAATTCTTCTGGAGCAGCACAGTAGGAGGTACCAGCAGACACTGGGCATCATGGGACAACTTATGCCTACCCCAGGAAGAAGGAGGAGCAGGATTCAGATCCCTCCATGACATATCAAAGGCCCTTTTCTTCCAACTATGGTGGAACTTCAGAACCAAACCTAGTCTATGGAGTGCATACATGACACAGAAATACTGCAAAACACACAATGCAGTAACTGTGCAATGGAGGAAAGGATCACAGACTTGGAAAAAAATGCTTGAAAGCAGAGAGATAATAGAACATCAAATAGCTTGGCAACTGAAGATGGGATCCTCACTCTTCTGGTATGACAACTGGACTAAGCTTGGAGCTCTATACTTCCTAATCCCACCACACCTTCCAATTGATGAATCAATCCAGAATGTGAATGACACCTTGATAAATGGCAATTGGAACGCACATCAACTCTCAGCTCACTTAAATCAAGAGCTAGTAGAACACATCATCACCACTATTAAGCCACCAAGAATAGAGCATATAATGGACATCCCGTACTGGATGCTTCAGAATCAAGGCCAATTCACAGTCAGATCAGCATGGAAATACCTGAGGAAAAGGGAAGACCCCAAATTGGCATACGAAAAGATATGGTAAAGAGCCTCCCTTTCAAAATTACATTCTTCATATGGAGAGTATGGAGAGCTAAACTACCACTGGATGATATCCTAAAAAGATGGGGATACCAATTGCCTTCGAAATGCTGGTGTTGCACTGATTCAAAAGAAGAGAGCACGACTCACCTCTTCTATACATCAAGCACAGCTAAAAGAGTCTGGAAACACTTCACGCAAATAGTAGGAATCTCAATTAAAGAACTAAATTTCCACCAAGCAATAATAAAATGCTGGACTGTACAAACAGTCAGCAGAATGAAGCCAATTATGCAGGCACTCCCATCCTGCATTATATGGGAATTGTGAAAAAGGAGAAATAGCTATAAGCATGGAGAACCAGTCACAACAGGCAGAGTCATCTACCAAATCTCCACAACATTGCAAAACTTGGTGCACACAAGGAAGCCAGGACTTAAAGTCCCTCACAAATGGCAAGAACTCATCCACATGTTGGAGAACTACACTCCAAGAATAAGCTACAAAAAGATCTTCTAGGATCCTCCACAGCCAGGATGGTTAAAGATTAATACAGATGGAGCCTCAAGAGGAAACCCAGGAAGAAGTTCAATTGCTTTCTGTGTGAGAAATCAAACAGGAGACCTTATTTATGCACTCGGAACAGAATGCATACAAGGAACAAACACAGAAGCAGAAGAAAAAGCAATACTTGAAGCACTGAGATACTGCAACACACAAAAACTCAACAACATCTGGCTTTAAACAGACTCAATGTTACTAAACAATATCATCAATGGCATTGTGGAGTCACCTTGGTGCATTGCAGAGTATATTGAGGACATCCTCCATTTCAAAAGCTGCCTTGAATTGATAGTCACACATACCTATAGGGAAGGAAACCAGCTTGCTGATCATTTGGCCAACTATGCACTTAAAATCGCCAGAATTGAGTGTCGCCATTTCAACCAACTCGACACAATTGGAAAGAAAAT
>MCJB01003036.1:177635-205403 GCA_002018475.1 Nicotiana obtusifolia
TAAATCAAAATGCCTTACCTAAGAGTGAAAGTGACAAAGGGAACATAAGAGTGCTTAAGAAGGGAACACTGATCCATAACATGCTGCATTTGCACTTACTAACTATACTGTCTTCTGGTGCAGGATACAGGAAGAGTAACAGCTCAATAACAGCAACATTTTCAAAAGGAATGCTGGAATTTCACTTGCTAACCATCTTGTTTCTTGTGCAGGACCTATGGAGAGCAGCAGCTAAATTGTAGGACACAACACACTTGAAACAGGAAGAACAGCAAAGGCAGCAATATGGACATTATCAGAACAACACCAACCCTCTGAGCAACTTGAAACACCAAAGGAAAAGAGGGAATATCAAACAAACAGCAATGGACCCAGCAGAATGCTCACAGCACCAATGGCAGCAATCAAAGAAAGCAGCCCATCACAAAGAACACAGACAAGAGGAGAGGAGCACACTGGAACAGCAGCAGCAGACAGCACAGAATAGAAGAAATAACAAAAGCATCGAGCTGCAAGACAAAAAGAGAAACAAGAGGCAAAGAGCAGCTGAAAACACACACAGTAGCCAACTGACTACTGAGAATCAGAAGACAGCAGAGGCAAACCAGAAGACACACCTATGTCAAGGAACTTCAAAGCTAAATCAATGCAATGAGGACCAAACGACCAAGAGAAGCAGTAAAGGCAACCTCAGAAACATGGCAACAAAGTTTGGAACATCTGCTAATTAATATACAACACACAGATGCAACAAAAACAGTGAACAAAGAAGGAAGGAACAATCAGACACACTGGGAACACCATTCGTGAACAAGGCACAGCAGAAGAATTTTTCAAGGACAAGGAGCACCCACTGGAGAACACTGCAGAACAAAAAACACAACTATAAGCAGCAGTAAACAACAACAAAAGCACTCACAACACTGCAGAACAAAAGCACAACTATAAGCAGCAGTAGACAACAGCAAAGACAGACAGAAGGAATTGGGAATTCACAAATGCACACAGCAACAATCAAATAGAGCCTAAAGCAGCATATTTATCCAGTAACAACAGCCAAAATACAACAGAATTTGTGGAAAAATGGCAAACATCAGCATCACAGAAGTACCAGTAGCATTTCAAACACAACAAATAATCAGGAAGCAGCAGAAGCAGGCCACAACAACTCAGGAAAGGAAACCTTAACAGAAGTCACACACAATGGAAAACAGAGGAAAAGCTATCACCAGAGAGCAATAAAGATAATCACTGAAGGAAATGTTTCTGGTAGGAGTAGGCCATTGGCGCAATTGTATTGTGTGGTATTAGCACCCCCGGTGCTCATTCTAATACAATTGCATCAATCACCTTCTACCTACATTAACACCACTCATCTCAGTTCCACCATAAAAGGCAAGCACAATAAACATAGCACCAGCATTGACAGCAGAAGCACCAGAGACAGTAGCATCCATCAAAGCAGCTTCAAACATAGCCAGCACTCACCAAAAGGAAATGCACATAAACAATCAGCAGGACAACTTCACAACGCCCCCACAACAGAAGCACCAGCTACCTTCAAACATGTCAACATTGCCTCCAATACCAGAAATAGTAGGACAAGCAGCAGCAGAATCACACAGCATCGACAGATCTCTCAGCTGAGACTGACACAAACAACAGAACACCTTAGTAGCAAGCAACATATGAGACAACTCTTAACACACCAATCAAGCAGCAGACACATCACTCACAGCACAAACAGTATGCAGCAGTTCAGCATACAACAGGCAACTAGCAGCAACAATATCCATTACCTCATAATGGATATCCAGGACATCATCTTAGGCCAGACACATAGTATAGATTTTGTACATCAAAGAAGGAACCTAGAAGAAACTCATTATGTTTTTGTACAGATGGCTATCTATCAAATCTATAAGATAGATAGTCACTACTTCAACCTAGGACTAACATATCTTGTAGTTTTTGCACATCAAAGGAGAAATCCCCTTAGCTCCTTAATTTACACATGTACCCATGAGACAAGGTACTTGTATTTTTTTGGGAAGGTAAGGTATATGTCCCCCTCCATTTCTGTAAATCCTAACTTCCAAAGGTAATAAAAGACCTCTTTAAACAAAAAAAAGAAGGTGAAGCGATTCAACAAAGGTTTGAATTATGGCATTAGAATTGGTATAGCTTGCGAGTCAGAGATTGGGACTATTTTTCACTAGGCTATGGATGATAGCTCGAAGGATCTAGCGCATTTGTAGTCAGGAGAGAGAGGATACGGTGGGAGATAAGAGAACTCATTGTTCTAGTAGCTTTAATGGTACCTTATCTGGAGGTAAACCACTCATCTGGAGGTAGGGGGCATTTTGGTAGAGGCCACCATGGTAGACCAGCTTATTCTACATAGTGTGTAGCCCATTGGGAGATGGCTCAATCAGCTTTTAGCACTCTAGTGCCATAATCTTTCAGTGCTCTCCCAATAGATTCATAGCATGCTCCATCTATTCAAGGTCCTCCTAGTGGGTATTCAGGTCATCAGGGGTAGATTTACATTCAATAGCCTCAGTCAGCTAGGTGTTGTTATGAATACGGAGAGTTTGGCCACATGAGGCGACATTTCCACCTGCTTGTTAGGGGCGCAGCTCTACAGATTTCTCAGCTAGTGGTTCCTACACCAGTTGCTCCATTCCACGCCCAAGCAGCTAGAGGGAGAGGACATCCAGTTAGAGGCTGCCCAAGAGGTAGGCCTAGGTAGGTGGAAGTTAGGCAGTGGTGGTCAGGCTCATTGCTATGCTTTCTTTGGTAGACACGAGGCAGTGGCCTCAGATGCTATGATCACATATATGGTTTCGGTCGGTCATAGAGATGATGGGGTCTTCCTATTCGTATGTGTCATTATATTTTTCTTGCTATTTGGATATACCTCGTGGTTATCTTGATATTCATGTTCATGTATCTACACATGTTAGATTGTGGTGGATCGTGTATATCAGACTTGTATGGTTATTATTAGGGGGTATGAGATTAGGATTGTCGTTTGTTCCTGAATATGGTAGATTTTGATGTGATTTTGGGTATGGATTATTTATCTCCATTTCATGCTATTCTTGATTGCCACTCTAAGACTGAGATGTTGATATATCGGGATGATCAAAGTTGGAATAGAGGGGTTCTCTTGGTTATACCCCTAGTAGGGTGACTTCATTCCTGAAGGTTAGGCAGATGGTAGTGAAGGGGTGCTTCGTGTAACTGGATTTTAGTAGAGATACTAGTGATGAGACTTCTATTGTTGAGTCAGTTTCAGTAGTGAGGGAGTTTCCGGATGTGTTTCCTGCAGACCTACCGGGCATGCCACCCGATAGGGATATTGATTTTGGTAATTTTTTTTTTTTGCTAAATAAAAATTTTATTAATAGAAGCAAAGTACAAAAGTGGAGGGGGACATAAACCTTACCTCCAATAAAAGAGTAAATGTACACTTAGTTATCCTAAAGTGATAACTAAGTATACCTAAAATGTGGTAAGGTGTTAGACCTATGGTGATGTGGCGATTGTCTATTTTTAGTGATAGACAATCGTATTTACAAAAACAGAATGTGATTGATCTAGGTCAGCTATAAAAAAAAGTACATGTGTCCTTGCTTCTATTATATGATTTAGGGATGTGATCCCTTGTATATACATCTGGTATCTAAAAGTGATTTCGAGAATTCTCAAAAGAGTAGCAAAAGAGTGCGAGCTATCTTCAATTTTGCTTTGTCCTTGAAAAGAAAAGCCAAGTTGAAAATGGCTATTTAAGTTGGAGAACAGTGTTATTTTTGCTGGTGGATGAGCAAAGTGTTGAGTACTTCTGTTGACTGTGTGCTAAGGCTGCTGCTGTAGAATGTATGTGTGTTTCCTGTGTCTTCTTTTAGGTAGTCTGCTTGGCTTGGTGTTCCTTTGGGAGCTGTTGTCTTCTCTTATTTCAGCCTTTAGGTTTATGACTGCTTTTCTGTTGGACCTGTGTGACTGCTGCTTCTGATGGTGATTTGTTGTTGCTTCTATGTCCTGTGATGTATGCTGGCTTAGTATTTTGCTGCTATGATACTGAGTGAGGTCTAGTATCAAGTGTTGCAATGTGGCTAGGGATGTCCATGATGATTGTTGTAGTTGCAAGAGATTGAGCACCAGAGGTGCTAATACCACACCTTGCAACTACAGCAATGATCTGGACCATTTTAAGCAGTTTACAATAATGAGTGGGATGCTGAGTTCAGTGAAGGAGATGGTGCTTGTGTTGCTACTATTTTGCTGCTTTATGGTTCTGTGATCCTCTATGTTAGATTCAGGCTATGGATTGACTATTGGCTGTGCATCTGTGGCATGTAATTGTTGTTGGCTCAGCCTGTTCACATTGTTATTCCTGTGTATTTGTGTGTTGTTTGAGTTCTAGTGGTGTATTGTAACAAGGAGGATCCATGGTGATTGTTGTAATTGCAAGAGATTGAGCACCATTAGTGCTAATTCCACACCTTGAAATTGCAGCAATAACCTGGACCATGTCGAGTTATCTGCAGTGATGTGGCAGTTGTTGAGTTCAGTGGTGTCTTGCTGCTGCTAATGCTGGTGTGTTCTTTGAGTTTGTCTTGTCTGCTGCTTTTGAGTAGTGAGGTATTTGTTGCTGAGTTTTTTTTGTTGCTGGCAGTGATCTTGTTGAGATGATCCTCTGTGTTCTTTTATTTGAGATGGCTTGTTGGCTTGAAATGGTGATAAGGTTGTAAAAATTGATTGGTATTCAGACAAAATGCCATAGCAGCAATGGAAATGCTGCACATGGCTTCTGCAGTGATAGACTGACTCCAGGAGTGTATCATGGTGGATATAGGCCTGTGTTGTTGATGCTGCCTTTGTATTGACTTGGTACCGGGAACTCAGCCCATATCTATTCCATCGTATTGCATGGCTCCAGTGAGTTAAAGGAATTGAAGGAGTAGTTGTAGGAGTTGTTTGATAAGGGATTCATTAGGCTGAGTGTTTCTCCTTAGGGTGCATTGATGTTGCTTGTAAAGAACAAAGGATGTGCATTGATTATAGGCACGTGAACAAGGTCACTGCTAAGAATAGGTATCTATTGCCTCGTATTAATGATTTGTTTGGTCGGCTTCAGGGTGGCATAAGATTGATTTGAGGTAGGATTATCACCAGTTGAAGATTAGGGCTTCAGACATCCCTAAGACGGCTTTCAGGACTCGTTATGGACATTATGTATTTTTGGTGATGTTATTTGGTTTGGCTAATGCTCCAGCAACTTTCATGCATTTGATGAACAATGTGCCATATTTGGATTCTTTTGTCATTGTGTTCATTTATGATATCTTGGTATATTCCCGTAGTAGGGAGGAGCATGATTAGCATTTAAGGATTGTGCTCCAAATTTTTGGGAGAAGAAGTTGTATGCTAAATTTTCCAACTGCGAGTTTTGGTTGGATTCAGTGGAATTCTTGGGCCACGTGGTGTCTAGTGATGGTATCAAGGTGGATACGAAGAAGATTGAGGCAGTCCATAATTGGCCTAGACCTTCTACACTATAGAGGTTAGGTGTTTCTTTGGTTTAGCAGGCTACTATCATTGCTTTGTGGAGGAATTTTCATCTATTGCAGCTCCATTGACTAAGTTGACCCAGAAAGGTGTGCCTTTTATATGGTCTGATGAATGCGAAGAGAGCTTTTAGAAGCTCTAGATAGCTTTGACTACAGCTCTTGTGTTGGTGTTGCCCATAGGTTCAGGGTCATAGACAGTGTATCATGATGCTTCATGCATTGATCTTGGCGCAGTGTTGATGCAAGATGGTAGGGTGATTACTTATCAGGGCAAATGAAGCCCTATGATTTGGAGTTGGCAGTTATTATGCATGCACTTAAGAGCTGGAGGCATTACTTAAATGGTGTGTCATGTGAGTTTACACTGATCATTGGAGTCTTCAGCATTGTTCAAGCAATAGACTTTTTGAGATTTGATTAAAGATTAAATCTTTTTTTTATTGAATCAATTCAGGTTTTATTGGCTTATTTGAGTAATACTTGACTAGATTCGGATCGTTTGGAGGTGGATTTGAAAGGAAAATCAGTTTTGGAAGGTTGTAGGTGTTATCAAGTAAAGGTAAGTCTCTTGTCTATCGTTGTAAGAGAGAATTCTCTCCACAAGTAATATGTTTGCTACTTTTTGCTTGATCTAGGATCCATGTGTATGCGAGTTGACGACCATATATGCTTGGGTAGGTTATGACCATACCCGGTAGAGCGTGGCTTATGACTATGCCTTATTTTGACCATGTGAAGTCATTATCCATGTTTCATTAATTCTATGATTATGTGATGGCTCATAATTATGTTTTAGAATCATGCTTAAGGTTATGACTTGTTAACTTGGGTATAAAGGATTATTTTGCCATTTTGAGCTTCCTGATTAAGCCGTAGTCATAGACTTGTCTTATTTGAACATGATTTGATGGTTAAATAGCTTAATTTACTCATGTTCAATATTATGGTTAGACTCAAGAGTAGTTAAATTGCTCATTGAATTGTTATGATAAATTTTACATGATTAACCATAGCCATCTGTTAGCCATGTGAGCATTTATTCGCAATTTGATTTTTATGTCAGATCTCTCTTAATTTTGTTATTTCATACATGAGTTGGAGAGTCACTAGAAAAAATTGAAAATTTTGGCACCAAAGACATTGTGAGTGGATGTTGATTATTGATGGTGTTATAAGATTTCACGCTGCAAGTAATATGAGTGGATAGGGTTGCATGTCGCAACAGTAATATGATTGGATATGGTTGCACGCTGCAACAATGCTTGGATATGGATACGTCCCTCCAGAGTCAGGTAAATACCCATGTTATTTTGGGTCCTATGAGTGCAGGCACCCGATTGGTGCTAGTTTGAACACTTGGCCAGTGTCTGGTTATAGTTTTGTATATTGAGGTATTGATATTGGATTTTTAGCATGCATTTGTAGCCTATACCCATGCAATGGCTCTTACATATATAAAAATTGGTTGATTCATGACGTGATTATTAAAAGAACTGAGATAACTGATATTGTATTCTATCTCTTTGTCTAAAAAGCATGCCTAAATTTCAGACTTATTGTGCTTTTACTGTTAGAGTTGATTGATGATATCATGCCATATCCCATGTTCTAATTATGCTTTCACTTTTATTTTGGACGAATAATAAGTGCAGGTTTCGACCCCTCATCACTACTTCTTTGAGGTTATACTTGATACTTATTGAGTATCGTAGTTTTATACTCATACTACACTTATATACATTTTTGTGTAGTTTCTGAGGCTAGTATTATGCGTATATTTTGGAGACTTCGTGGTGACCTGGTTTACTTGATCCGATCTGCAGCACATGAAGTCCCCCTCCCTTGTTTATCTATTTCTGTCTACTTATTTTCCTTTTCATATAGATGTTATTTTTTTAGTTGAGCTAGTTTACTCTTATTAGATGCCCGTGATGTTGTGACCCAATTATGGAATATTGTGATATAGTT
Organism: Nicotiana obtusifolia; assembly: GCA_002018475.1. Classification (NCBI taxonomy): domain Eukaryota; kingdom Viridiplantae; phylum Streptophyta; class Magnoliopsida; order Solanales; family Solanaceae; genus Nicotiana; species Nicotiana obtusifolia. The sequence continues at coordinate 185,180 of MCJB01003036.1, forward strand.
GTTATCGCGTTTAGACCCTATCCTTGTTATATGTACTCATGAGGCTATCTTGAGACTTGTTTCGCTTGTTATTTGTATCATAATTCAGTTAATGGCTTAATAATTGGATTTTATTGTGTTACTGAGTGTTGCCTTGCCTAGCAAGCGTTAGGCGCCATCACGATCTTTGGAGGGATTTTGGGTCGTGATAGCTAGATCTTACACTTTATTCACAATGATTCCATATTTCTTAGCCTTACACTAATCTCAAATTAGCGAAGAACTTCACAAATGCTAGTATGCTTTAGGCGTGTTTCAAACTCACATGGTTATGTATACGTCCACATAACATAGTTAGGATACATAAATTAAAGGACAAAGCACGCGTTCGAGCGACTTAACAAAATTAATTTAAAATAATAAAGTGTCTTTAATCGTGCACATGTATGTGTGGTATGACTTTTGACACGCAAAATAGGACAAGGACACATACACATGACTTGTTCAAAATAATTCTCCATAACCCAATAATCAAGTAGCTAAATCCGAATAAAGGTTAAAATGCATAAAATCTACAAAATCAAAGATATCGAAGAATTAGTTTAATCCAGGTTTAAGTTAATCAAGAGGCCATGCTAGAACTACGAGATTCAGGGATTTCCTCACACCTTCTCTGTGATCAACAAAAAATTTTACCCAGTCTTCAGTGTCGTGGACCATAAAAATGGAGTCAAAACTTTTCTTGATTAGCGATTTACATACTTGGTGACTTGGGAAACTGAAAATAATCAATTTCAAATCGCAACTGCTAAAACTAAAAAATCAATCCCTATTTAAATAATATCATTTTAATTAGAAAAACTCCCTTTCCCTGAAAAGGGGGAGGTGTGACACACTTAACAAGTAATTTGTTGTACGTTGTACTCTCTATGGGATTCAATCCTAACCTTGTTGATTTCTATATTTAACAATGACCATTTATGCCATTTAAAGGGGTGTTATTTAGGCGTATCAAATTTTGGCATTGTTGCCGAGAAATACGGTCTAGAAATTACTAATTAGTGTGAGCTTCACTGTTAGTCTTTATTTCTATTTATCACGAAATTGTTTTTTGTGGTGATATACGTACGACGAGTGATTCGGAGAATAAAGTGGGAAACAATCAAAATGTGGCGAACATGGGCTATGCTAATGCCATTGTTTTGCCAAGGATTGCGAGTACCGTAAATTTCTATGCAAATAACACTATGCTCCACCTGCTTGAAAACAAGGGTTTATTTGGGGTTTTGGCATTCGAAGACATAAATATGAACTTGAGAAATTTAATTTTAGTGTGCCGCATGCACAAGCAACAGAATGTGTCTAAGGAGGCGCTGCAACTGGGCTTTTCCCATCCTCTAACGGGGGGAAGCCACAACTTGTGTAACGACACGATCGGTCATTTTGAGCTTTAACATCTTGTTCGGCGGTATGAGTCCTTGAGTAGCTTCATATGATCTATTAACACTTTCATATATGGTTGGTTTTGATGTTGCAAGGTTCAGGATCAGTTTGATAGAGTGATTCTCAATTTGCAAGCTTTACGTTGGAAGAGTTGTCCAAGGTTTGACTTTTGAGTAAACGACCTCGGAATCGGGATTTGATAGGTTCAATGGGTTCGTATGGTTATTTTATACTTGGGAGTATGTTCAAATTTAGATTTGGATGTTTCTAGAAGGTTTTGACTTTATTTGTCAAAAGATGGCAAATTGAAGAATTGTAGAGTTCATAGGTATGATTGGGAGTTAAATTCAGTATTATCGGATTCCTATTGTGGTTTTGAGACTTGGTATAGGTTATTTTAGTTGATTGGAACTTGTGTACAAAGTTTGGTTGTGATATGGAATGTCTAAGTTTGATTTAGACGCATTTGGCGAAGTTGCTGGAAGTTAAAAAATGGATTTTGATCTTTGAATCTTGGTTTTGGTCTTATTTGTGTATTTCGGGTCTTTGGACAAGTTTGTGTATTTTCGGCTTTGTTGGTATGATTAGACAGGAGCTCAGAGGCTCAAATGTGTTTCGAGGTGGTTTCAAATCATTTTGGAGCTTATTGAGTTGCTGGTTTTTGCAGTCAGTGGTATGCAATACGATCACGGTGAAGGAAATAGGAGCAGCGGGTTTTGTTCTATGCGATAGCAAAGCTGTGGTGCGATCGTGGAATTAGACTGTATGGTTGAATTCGAGGTCGCAGCTGGTGTTTTGTGATCGTGTAGGAGAGGTCAGGCGAGCGGGTTGTTCATCGCGAATGCGTGGTGCTCAATCGCAATCATGAAGCATTGGCAGGCTATGGAGCGCGATAGGATGACTATGTTTGCGATCGCGTTAGAGGGATGACAGGCAGCAGGATTTTCACGCATCGCTATCGCGTGGGTGGTGGCCGCGATCGCGTAGGACATCACTGGGTAGTATATATAAAGTGGAACTTCACTTCTTTGATTCATTCTTTGATATTTTGAGCCCTAAAATTCAATAGAGGGGATTTGGAAGAGCTATTTCACTACTACAATGGAGGTAAGGAACTTTCACTTGGCTTTCTTTTTATATACTGATTCCGCAAGGATTTCTACACCTAAAACTTGGAATTTGAGATGAATTTGGGGGTTTTGCCTACACTTTAAGATAGTGTATTTTGGTGATTTGAGTATCGGTTTGGACTCGATTTTGGAATCTAATCAGATATTTGGACTCAGCAGGTTATGGGTCATCGAGATTTGGTATTGGTTTCAAATTTCATGCACGCAGGTCCGGGTTGACATTTGTTGACTTTTTGGGGATTCTTCAAAGATCGAAGCTTTATGGATTGAGGTCTCTTCCTATTGCGTTGTTTGACTTCCTTGGATGATACTTGGTTAGATTTGAGCTGGTTGAAGGTAATTTCTCAAGGCAAAGCGATTTGGGAGCTTTGGACTAGCCCGGATGAGGTAAGTGTCTTGTCTAGCTTTGGTTAAGGAGTTTTCCTAATAAATGATATTGTTTGCTACATGCATGGGTGATGTATATATGAGGTGACGAGCATATATACATGTTCTATGGATATTCATACTCGGGGTAGTTCTAGAATACTTTATGCCATGATTGGTAGTGTGTTCTACTTGTTCTATGTTTTACTCAATTGATTGACTACATGAGCACAATAAACCATGATAGAGTTAATGTTAAGGCTAACGGTTCCTTACTTCGAGCATGATGAACTATGCTTGAGATCAATTGTTATGCATACTTTGGATGTATTCGCATGAATATTATGAACATACACCCGTACTTGTTATTTTTGTGTTATGCCTTAAATTGATGTATGACCACTTGAGCTTCCTTACCCACATTAAAGACTGTAATATGGCTTTAGATGCTTATTTGGGCATGATGATTTTTTGGATGACGTATTATATGTATTGATTGTAGTCATACATACAGGCATACATCCTACCTAGGGATAATCCCATATATACATGCATACACCCATGCACGGTTATATCTCAATCCATGTGCATTATATATGCTTATCTCTTATTCATATGCATACATTCCTGCATATGGTTCTCGAATATGGATTGAGGTTATGGCATGAGGTTTCTGCCATGTGAATATTGTGATACTATTATTGATTTGGCATGAGGTATTTCTGCGATGATTGTGATATTGCTATTGATTTGGCACGAGGTCTTTGTCGTGCAATTATGGTGGTATTGATATTATTATAGCATAAGATTTCTGTCGTGCAGCGTGTGGATTTAGATCCATACCCCCTAGGTTCTCTCTCTCTCATGTTTCTCTCTTGATGGCGTACACATAGGTTGTGAGAAACTGACGGGTTTCTGGTTAATTGTGATGTGAGATCCTATATGATGAGTTATTGAGCATAAAGGTGGAAGCTTGGCCATTCAAGTTATCCTTTGTGCATATTCATGCATTTTTTCATGCTTTATCTATGCATATCATCTGCACATGCAAGTTGGTGCATTTTACATATGTATGAGACTTGTTAATGAGTAGTTGGACACTTGGAGAGTGTCGAATTGATGTAATAAGAGAATTATCATCATACGTTGATATATTGCACTCATGTAAAGGTTTAACAAATATGGTACTTAGAAATGGATATGGAAGTGGATCATTGTTATGTACACAATCTACATTCATGTATGAATATTTAAGCACACACTACTAGGTGCATGTTTCTTTTAAATGTAGAGTCGGTGCAAGTCGTATTTACTTAATTTGTTTAATTAGCGAAACTTGTTTATTACCTTTACCCCAGTTGCGCACCTTTATTATTGATATCCTTTATTCTATGACTGTCTCTTTGGATATGTCTCTATATTATACATGTTATTAAGCTGAAATATAAAACATGAGATAGATCCCCACAATACTTCCGTAGCATAGAAACATGAAACACTAAGTGGACACCCGATAGACTAGGGGGCAAGGCAAGTCAGTTGGTCACCTCTCAAACTCTCTCAAGCACCTCAAATGGACCAATATACCTTGGGCCCCTAGCCGAGCTCCACAACTCCAAAAATGAGAAAATGACCAAACCCTTGATATTGAATATTCTGCGAAGCTAAATCGCATCTTTGGTGAATTGACCGCTTATGCGGCTCCGCTTCTGTGGAAAGAAGTCCCCATCTGCGGCCCAGCTCAACTCCCAGACCTTTCGCTTTTGCAGCCAACACTTCGCACCTGTGCTCACACATCTGCGATCTCTCATCGCAAATGCACCCTCGCACATGCCCCCAGCTTTATGCATTTGCGGTGCCCCCGGGACCACGTCCAATCACACAAACCATTCTCAAAACATAACACGGACTTACTCGAGGCCTCAAATCAATCAAAACAACGTCAAAACCACTAACCGCGCCCCAATTCAAGCCTAAGGAACTAATGAACTTTCAAATTTCAAAACTCGTGCTAAAATATATCAAATCAACTCGGTATAACCTCAAAATTTTCATGCAAGTTTCAATGGACATAACGGACCTATTCCGACTCTTGAACAAAAATCCGAACCTGATATCATCAAAGTCAACTCCCCGTCAAACCTATCAACCTTCCAAACTTTCAACTTTCCAACTTTCGGCAAAAAGCACCAAACTAACCTACGGACCTCTAAATCCAAATCTGAGCATATGCCTAAGTCCAAAATTATCATGTGAAGCTGTTGGAACCATCAGAACTCCATTGCAGGGTCGTATACACAAAAGTCAAACTCCGATGAACTCTTACAACTTAAGCTTCCAACCTTGGGACTAAGTATCCTAATTCACTCCAAAACCTCCCCAAAACTAAACCAACCGCCCAGGAAATTTACATAACCACAAATACACATATGTAAAGCATCAAATATAGGAAATGGGGCTAAAATACTCAAAATGACCGGCTGGGTCATTGTAAAGATGTAGGTCCCACCTGAGGATCTGCACAAAAAATGTGCAGAAGTGTACTATGAGTACACCACAATTGGTACCCAATAAATATCAAATCTAACCTCGAAGAAGCAGTGGCAAGGCTAGCTGCTTCCGAATACATACCGCACAAGTATTATAACGGAATTGAGAACGGAAATAGTAGATAATATCATGAATGACAAGAATCACAGATGTCAATAATTTGAAGCATGAAGTATGCTCTTCAAGTATATAAATAATCATATCGCTCCTCAAATGCGGTGTTAAAAGATAGCATGCTAAGATAATGAAGCCGGGACTCCAAACTAATATATAAGGATGTCAAGTAACAATTAACAGTTAAATGGGTACTCCTAAATGAGTCAATAATATGAAGGCATGCTCAAACCGGTACAAGATCCATGTACCCCGATACACAATCCATGTATCAACATAACCCGATACAAGATCCATATATCGACCCGATATAAAATTCGTGTACCAACCACGCTCACAAGCCCCAAAGAAACATGGGTTACTCAATTGACTCCGGAGGGACGGATCCAAATCCAAGCGCTAAGAGGAACACAATAGAATCACTCATAAATCAATGTCTGATCATCACATCCTGTGTGCCATAACTGTATCTCATCCACGCGCTTAAGCTTCGTGCCCATAATACTCAGTCTAAATCAAGTGTTCTTATTAAAACTACATGCATATCCTCAAGGATTACAGATAAAAGGTGCACAAAGACTTAATAAAAATCATACGGATATGTGCTCATGGAATCTCTATGTGACTACGGACAATTTAAGCAATTCAACATATCAAGAATAAGTTCCCATGCCTTCACAAACAATCATAAGCCTAGGCATGATTTCTAACATGAATAAGAGAGCAAACGTAGTCACATAAGTCAAATAGATCATGAATCAAATGAGCACATAGTCAAAACAAGGCATAAAATATTCTAGTTCTACACCGATCATGATGTAAACTCGGGAAGTGCATATACGCTCGCCGCCATCTATATTTCCCACCACCAATAACTTAAACACCTAGCAATAAAGTAAAATCCTAGGGGTTCCCCTCATAACAAGGTTAGCCAAGAGACTTACCTCCACCCGGTAGCCAAAAATCACCAAACATGCGAAATCCTCAAAAATTCAACTCCAAACGACTCGAATCTAGTCAAATACAACCCAATAGTGACAAACAAAGCCATAGAAATTGAACCCAAACAATAAAGATTAGATCTTTAATCAAATACTCAAAGTCAACCAAAAAGTCAACTCGAGCTCGCTTTCAGGAACCTAACAAAACTCAAAATTTCCGAACACCTATTCTGGTACGAGTCCAAATATAGAAATTTCATCCGAAATCGACTCCAAATCAGGGATCAAATCTTAGTTAGTCACTTTTCAAAAGTTTTACCAAAAATGCCAAAATTGCACTTTAAAATCCAAGCTTTTAGGTGCAAAAACCCATAAAAAATCATGATATAAAGTCAAATGCAAGTGTAAATTGCTTACCTCCAATGATGTAGTGAAATAGCTCTTCAAACTCTCCCACTCTCGAAGTCTAAGACTCAAAATATGATACAGTGGATAAAAGTCCCGGAATATATCACTTAATGTCTACCCAAGCATACCCTTTGCCAACGCGGCCAAAGCCTTGCATTCACGAAGCACGAACTGCCACTACCCAGAAAACCATCTTCATGAACGTGATAGGGGTACAACGAAGGCCAAAAGTCCCTCCTCTTCGCGAACGCGGCCAACCCCCTCGCGAACGCGAAGGTATTGCCCGACTCAGCTTCCTTCTTCGCAAACACGGCTGCCCCTCCACGAACGCGAAGAGAAAAACTCCAGCTCCAAAAACCTTCATCGGGAACGCAATGCACCCCCGCGAACGCGAAGAACACCAGACACCTGCTAAAGTTTGATTTTTCAAAACTCATGAAAATGGTTTGAAACCACTCCGAATCTTACCCGAGCCTTCGGGACCCTGTCCAATCAAGACAACAAGTTCCAATATCTAATCCAAACTTATCCAAAGGCTCAAAACACAACGAATAACACCAAAACCAAGTATCGTCGATCAAACACACGTTAAGCTTTTCTTATGTTCGGTGCTTTCCAAACTTCAAACCAAGCGTCTGATTCAAGCCTAACTAATCCGGAATGAACCCAAACTTTTCACACAAATTCCAAATGACATAATTAATTTATACCAAGTTTTGAAACATAACACCTACTTCGATATCATCAAAGTCAACTTCAGTCAAACCTATTAACTCTCTAATCCTACAAATTGCCAACTTCCAGCAAATAAAGCCAAAACGCCTTAGGGACCTCCAAACCAAATTCCAAACATATTCTCAAGTCTAAAATCACCATATAAACCTATTGAAACCATCAAAATACTAAGACACATAAGAGAAGCATCAAATAGGGACGGGGCTCAAATACACAACATGACCGACCAGGTCGTTACACTTGGAGAGTGTTGGATTGATGTAAAAAGAGAGTTATCATCATAAGTTAATATCTTGCACTCAGGTAAAGGTTTCATAAACATGGTACTCAGAAATGGATATGGAAGTGGATTATTGTTAAGTACAGACACTCTACGTTCATGTATGAGTATTTGTGCACACACTACATGGTGCATGTCTCATTTATGTGCGGAGTTGGTGCAAGTTGGATTTACTTGATCTGTTTAATTTGCAAAGCTTGTTTATTAACTTTAGCGCAATTATGACCTTTATTATTGATATCTGTTATTTTGTGATTGTCTCTTTGGATACTTCTCAATATTATACATGTTATTGAGTTGCACATGTTATATTAAATGAGTATCTTTCTGACTTAAAACCCTCGTCACTACTTCTATAAGGTTAATCAAGATACTTACTGAGTATATGGGGTCGATTGAAGTCATACTGCACTTCTGCACTCTGCATGTATTTTGGATGTTGAGCTGCTATGGAGATCGAAGTCTAGCGTTGAAGACGTACCAGAAATCCATATTCAAGCTACCACTTGTTCATGGTAGTTTAGGACTTAAAATTACGTTTCAATAAACTTCAAAAAGATGTTTTATTTGTTCCATCTTTGCAAATCTAAATCTTCGTGGCTCATAACTTGTACTCCCAATCCTTGAGATAGTTGTATGGATTTCAGTCATCTTAATTATTGTTTATTGATGATTTTTCTTTTGGGTTGTATTTTTTATTATTTGGCTTACCTGATGGGTTGGCTTAGGTTCCATCAATACTTGCTGGGATTTTGGGTCATGACAACTTAGTTAGACGATTTCTAAGCTCAATCCATCACTACATGGGAAGAGTTGGTAAATGTGTTCCTAGAGAAGTTCTTTCCACAGCCCGCATGCTTCAACTACGTGATAAGATCATGTATTTTAGGAAATCATAGAATAAAGCATTGCACGAGACATGTTTGAGGTTTAAGACAAAGTTGAGACAATGTCCAAACCACAAGTTGAGTGATCGATTCTCTTGCAAACATTTTATCGAGCGCCCGACGCCATGAACAAGTCGGTGGCAAACATTGTGACGAGTGGGTCAATCATAAGGAAGAATTTTTCGGAGGTTTGTGAGCTTTTGGACAAAATGATAAAGACTAACCAGTCTTGGAACACTAGACCAAGTAAGGTTGGGGGTGGGAGCTTAACAAAAGGATTGGCTCATGAGGCAATCAATAAGGAGGATGAAAAGGATGAAGCAATGGCCAATTTAGAAACTCAAATGTAAATCCTCACCAAAAATGTTATGGAGAGTGGAACAAAGATGGTGAATGTGATGGAGGGTAAAAACCTAAAGCTGGATTTACAAGAAGGGTTGATGTATGATCAAGAATGTTATCAAGTTCATGATCAAGAAGCTAACTTCATCAACAATTCTCAAGGTGGGGGTTCCTGCCCTAATTATCAGGTGTCCAATCAAGGACCATGAAGACCCAATGTACAAGGTCAAGTGAATCAAGGTTGGAGGAATAAGCAAGTTAGTTCTAATTGGAGGGATATCAATCAAGGAAATTGAACAGATAGCAACCAAGGCGATTGGAAGAGAGAGAAACTACAAAAATAAAAGCTTTAACGCCTATGTCCCTCTAAGAGGTCCCATGTACCAACAATCTAACCAACCTCCCCCATACCATAACCGAGAAAAATCTACTACAGATCCCACTAGTTCAAAAATTGAGGATATATTGTCAACAGCATTGAAGAATCAAGATCGGTCTAACAGTTCCATGAAAGATATGAGTCAACTTGTGAACTCTCATTCCACGTCAATCAAGCGACTTGAGACCAGTAAAGTCATATTTCTTTGTCAGTGAACCCAAGACAAAAGGGTGTTTTGCCAAGTGATACCATTTTAAATCCAAAGAATGATGGAAGTGGGACTTTCCATTGCTGGGCTATCAGCACCCAGAGTGGAAGAGTGTGAAAGGAGAAGAAGTCATTGGAAGAAGATATCTGTTTACCCTAAAAAATGAATAACAATTAAATTTGTAAGTGGTTTCAAGGATATGTGGATTAATTCAATACAAACGATAAATTGCGTTAGATTAAACAAATAAAGATATCATAAATTCAAACCACGTGAGGAGGATAATTCCAGCCTTGATGAAATTTCCACCCTCGATCCGGATTCACAGTTGCTAATATTGGTGAACGAGAATAAGAGCTATGAATAACAGTGAAAATAATAGTATATTACTTTCGGATGCGTGTTACAATGTGTTCAATGAATAATTAGACCCCTCCTTTATATAGTAGCGGAATCCTACTCTAGGTACAATTCCATAAAAGGTAAAAATCTCCCGTTTAACTAATTACTGGATTCCCATCAGTATGTGCTGAGATCTGGGCCGTGATACCCGGTTGGTCACGGATATTACGGCCTTCCGTTAATCGTGTTCGATTGCCTAATAATTCTCTCTAAAATCTTTTGGGATTTGGACTGGACCCGGGGTCATGGCCTCGATATACTCGAGGGCGGGTGTTGTGCTCCTGGAACCTGACTCGACAAGTCTCTTACCTTGATTCCGGTTCCTTATCATCGTGTTCCTTACTCGATTTATTTTATCGGGAGTCGGGCTGACTTATGGGTCCGGTTTCACCCCTATACAGATAGTGGCCTTATTTCTCGGAGAGCAAGTTTTACGGAAACGACGAGGAACTACATGAGTTCTTTGATCTCTTCCTCAACACGCTGCAACACAAAACGACAAAGAAGCCGAAACATCCCGTCAATCGCATCACAATGACCTCTCACGCGTGTCAGCCGTCGGCAGGTCATGCCTGAATATGAAACGGTGCCAGGCCTCTATAAATACCACTTCCTTCGTTCATTTTTTACTTTAGACCAAGCTTCTACCTTCAATCCTTTAAGATATTACAATCTTCTTTCATCCCTCAATATTCTTACCTTCGTTCTTCAAGTTTCAACCTTTATTTTACCCCTTACTTAAGCCAGTGTGATTGTTTTCGTTAGTAAGTTATCATCGCTCATATCCTCATTCTCCTTCATAGTTTAAAACCCTTTTAACTAGATAAAAGAAATGGCAAAGACTTCCAAAACTGTTCGCTGAAAGATGCTCCTTCTTCTTCGCGGCCAGCCACTGATGTCGAGGAGACCGCCCCTAATGTGGTCATCCTCGAGAAGTACATTCCAGTCAACACTGATGAACCGGCAGCCGAGCCCCCCTTGAAAATGTTCGGCCGGGGGGGGGGGGTTCGGTAGATGATGACTTCAAGGTTGAAAAGCCCTCTTCAGTTCAAGGCCTATGTGAGGCGGTGAGGCGGTGTCACGGTACATCTGCTCTATTACCTAGGCCGTTCTTCCTACAGTTCGAAAGGACTATGGTTGGTCAAATAAGGATGTAGTGATTCCCGGGCCCGATGACGATATCACCACACATGTTGATGGATATCTAAGTGTTTACAATTATCCCTTTATATTGGCCTGGTAGACCCAGTCATCTTGGACTTCTACAGGAGGTACGACGTATGCCTCGGCCAAATTTACCCATCACTGTGGAGGATCATGATCCTCCTCTGATGCTTTGTGAATAAAATCAATTCGTGCACGTTCACAATCGACCATCTGCTCCGCTTATACAGTCCTCAAATCTTTCGAGGGGGATTGATAAATCTTGTATGCCGGGCCAGTAAAGCCCCATTTTTTAGTATTGACGAGGATCGGAATCGGGGTTGCCAAGGACGCTTTGTCCGAGTGAGGATTGCCGACCGGATACATGCCGAGTGGAGGCCGTTCCCCGAGAAGTGGAAAGTATCACATAAGTATAACTCCTGTAAGTGTTGATTTCATGCTTTATCTTCCCCTTTCTTATCGGTGTTTGCTGTGGTGTGCAACCCTCGCTCGAGTTCCAAATGCCATTCCTCGACTCAAGAAATGGATCAAAGGCATTTGTTCGCAAATACCTTATGCCGAGCACTCGTGGCACGAGCTCTCGAAGGTCGCTGGAGGCCTGTTCTCACGGTAATATTCCTTTCTCAAAGTAAGTAGCACTAGACTTTCTTTTTCAACATTATGCCCTCATTGCTTCTCTTATTTTTTTGCAGGGTTGCCTAAGACCATCGAGCTTAGGCCCTAGGCAGGAGGCGATGACCTGCCCGCTGATTCTTCTGCTTCGGGGCAGCCTGAAACCACAGCAGGAGAGAAGAAAAGGAAGAGGGCCCCGAGTTCCTCGAGCTCGGAGAAGAAGAAACCGAGGAGAAGGTTGGCTCGTAAGCCAAAGGAAAGTTCTAGCTCCCGATTGCCTGACTCGGATTCACTCTTCCAGCTGAGGGACGAGCTCGAGGAGGACGACCTTTTTGTGGCCCGTAAGCCATCCGTTCTCGAAGAACAAGTGGCAACCGAGGGGGAAACGACGAGGGCTAATCCCCCTCAAGTTTACGAGGCTCATACAGATGTGAGGGTCGAGACCTCTCGAGTCGCCAGCTCCGCCCACCCGGTGTTATAGAAATTTCGGAATCGCCCTCGTTCATAGAGTCTATATTCGATGAAGCCCGAGCAACGAAGGAGCGATCCAATAAAGGGGCTCATAGAACGGACGATCCCCTCCGATGCTTCTTCAATGGTGTAGACTCAACCGCCCTAGAAGACTTCTCCGCGGGTACCGAGGAAAAGTCCATCCTCGGAGGTCGGTGGGTCAAACTCGAGCCCGAGGTTGGTCAATCGGTTCCCCGCTCTGAGCATGGATCTTGGCCGGAAGCGATCAGCAGTTATCACCATCCCAGAGAATGCCCGAGCTCTTTTCGCTCCCCTCGGGATAGCTAGCTACCTCCGGTGCCTGGTAACCGAAGAAGACCTGGCAAAAATGAATGAGGTGGATGCACCATGCTTGTTCAATGAAGCGCAACAGGAGCTAAATCAGGTAAAGTGTTATCATGCTCTTTTATCTTCGAACTCAGTTTTTGATAACTATAGTGCCTTTTCTTTTTTACATTCTGCAGGCCTCGGTGCTCTACCATGAAACCTTTCTCCTGTACCGGGATGAGCATAGCCAACTTGAGGCCGAAGTCAAAGAGCTTACTAAGAAGAGGGACATGTATAAGCTTCTCAGCCAGTAACATGCAAGAGAAGTCGAGAATTTTCGGGCTGAGTTGGACGCGGCTCAAAAAGAACATGCCACCTTGGTGGAACAGGTAAAGATCTTTGAAGTTAGTGACGACGAGTTATGCATGGTGACTAATGGTCAAAACCCGTAGGTCCGGCAGATGCTTAATCGGATCGACCAGCTTCGAGTCGAGATAGACAAGGTCAAGGCCATGGCCGAAGAGTGGAAGGGCAAAAAGGACCGATTGGCTTCGGAAAAAGAGACTGCCCAGGAACAGCTGGCCTCGGTGGTGGCCCAACTTTGGGCGGCGAGGGAGAAAGCTGAAGCCCGGTCCCAAAAAGTCAAGAAACCTCCAGTCTCAACTAGGCACGGCCGTTTTGGAACGGGATACCCTCGCCAAGGAGCTTAAAGCAGCCAAGTCAGTGGCGAAAATAACCAGGGTCGATGCTGAAGAGATGGTGGCCCAATATGAAGCTGACACTGAGGCAGCCCAGGACCGCCTAAAAGTTATTGTCGATTACGTTAAGTGGCAGTCCCGAAGGGAGGGAGGCTTTCGAGGAAGTTCACGCCCAGGGTTTCGACTTAACGGTCGAGATCGAAACTGCTAAGAGGCTTGAGGCCGAGGCCAAAAAGTTGGCATATCCCAAGGCCGAGAAAGGCTACAAGGGCTCCACCAGGTTCGAGGGCGGAGAAGACTCCGATGGTCCCAGTGACGAGGCGGGCTCCGGCGAAGATCGGGCTTAGGTGCCTTGTAGATTTTTCTTTGTTTTTGTATTTTTGTATGTTTTGTTGAAGCCTTTTGGCCTTTGTAAAGATCTTTATACATATAAGACTTTTCTTTTTTCCCTTTGGCAATTTTCAAGTTTGTTTCTTTTGGCTTTTTCTTTACGATTGCAAAGATTTCAAATGCCTTAGCATGTAGTAATAAAGTCTTGTTTCGAGGTTCGAACAAGGCTTATTCGCAATAGGAGTGGTTCTAAGGAACAGATACAACAAGATTCTTCACTCAATCTATTATGCGAGCAAGTATCTCAATAAATTACATGGTGACCGAACAAGAGTTGTTTGCCATTGTCTATGCCTTTGAGAAATCGTGCATACTTGTGGGGATCTAAGGTGATTGTGTATATTGACCATGCTGTGCTCCGGTACCTCATGGAAAAGAAAGATGCAAAGCCAAGGTTGATAAGATGGGTACTTCTACTAAACGAGTTCGATTTTGAAGTCAAAGATAGAAAGAGGTGTGAGAACCAAGCTGCCGACCATTACTCAAGACTTGAGTAAGCCAGGAGGCCCAAAGATGAGCTAGATATTAATGATGTTTTTCTGGATGAGCAAGTGTTTGTGGCCTCACAAGACCTACTTCCATGGTATGATGACTTGGTCAATTACTTGGTCAGTTGCTATATACTTGATAACTTTGAACCGCATCAAAAGATGAAACTCTTGAAAGACAGATGGAAGTACAATTGCGATGAACCTTATCTCTTCATATTTGTGCTGACAACATAATTAGAAGGTGCATTTCCGAAGTTGCGATGGTTCCAATTATGGAAGCTTGTCATGCATCTCCAATTGGGGGTCACCATGGTAGCACTCGAACGGCCTCAAAAATTCTTCAAAGTGAATTTTATTGGCCAACCATCTATCAAGACTCACATGATTTCTTGTAAAGGTGTGACCAATGCCAAAGACAAGGGAATATTTCAAGAAGACATGAGCTCCCAACGATAATCATCCTTGAGGTGGAAGTATTTGATATATGGGGAGTCGACTTTATGGGGACCTTTGTGAGTTCTTATGGCAACAAGTACATACTTGTAGTGGTTTATTGTGTGTCTAAATGAGTGGAGGAAACTACGTTTTCAATCAATAAAGGAAAGAGTGTCACCGTCTTAAAAAGAACATCTTTGCAAGATTTGAGACTCTAAGGGCGATCATCAATGATGGGGTTCTCATTTTTGCAATAGTTCTTTTAGTAATCTTCTTGAGAAGCAAGCTCCGATATAAGGTAGCTATACCTTATCATCCTCAAAAAAGCGGCCAAGTGGAAATGACAAATCGAGAAATCAAGAATATCTTGCCCAAGACAGTGAATGCGAGGAACGATTGGTCAAGAAAATTGGATAATGCTTTGTGGGCATACTGGATAGGTTACAAAACACCAATTGGCATGTCGCTTTACCAATTGGTGTTTGGTCAGGTATGTCATCTTCCGATGGAGTTAGAACACAAGGCCATATGGGCCTTGAAGAAGTTGAACCTTGAGTGGAATGATGCCTCAAACTTGAGCGTGGAGCAGTTGAATGAGATGGATGAGTTTTGTTTTCAAGCCTATAAAAGTTCATCACTCTACAAGATGCATATGAAAAAATTCTATGACCAGAAGATTTTGAAGAGGGAGTTAAGCCCCTAGGACTTGATCTTTTTGTTCAACTCAAGACTCAAGTTGTTTCCCGACGAACTGAAATGTAGATGGACTGGACCTTTCCAAGTAATCAATGTATTTCTAAATGGGAAAATTGTACTTGAGGGCCAAGACGAAAATATATTCAAAGTAAATGGGTAAAGGGTGAAACATTATGTAGGCATCACGGATGCAGCAAGATTGGTTGCTGAGCTCTACCTGAGAGAGTCTTGAAATATTAGGGTAACATTTATCATGTCGCTGACGTTAAATCAAGAACTACTTTGGAGAATCCAAGTATTATTTTGTTTTTGAGTGCTTTGTCTTTATTGAATATTTTGACGAGATTTTAGTGTGTAGAATATAGAAAATAATAGGAAAATTGGATGAAAAAGACCGAAAGGAAAATTAGACAAGGCACAGGAATTTGGGGGATAATTGTGCAGCTCGCAGAATGGATCTGTTGGCCCAAAACTATCGCAAAAAGAGATTGAACATCACTCATCAGTGCATTCCTAAATTTAATAAGTTTGCACACTGCATGTCGGATTTGTGGTATATTTGTGGTCCGCATAACACTCAAGTGAGAACTTGTAGTTGAGGGTTCATTTTACGATAGAAATATAAGTTTGTCCGACTGCAGATAGGTTTTGCAACTCTATTTGCGGACCACATTCTAGGCATTGACTCAATAGGTAAAAGAACGGAAAACTAGACGTACAACCGCAAAGCCAGTTTTGCAGTTGCAGAAAACACCACACGACAGGCACGGATAAAAAGCTATTGTTCTTTCTCACTTCCCACTTACGCCTAAAATTTCTCAGATCATACTTTATAAGCCTCCAAAGCACGATCAAGCATAATCATATTTGCATCCACATTTAACAATTCTGTTAGGGTTACTTCATCCCTTTCTCATCCACGTGTCATGTCTTCTCTCTCTTGTTTCACTCTCTCTTCGCATAATTTTCATTCTCTTTTTCCCCCATTAATTGTCGATATCTTGAATGATAAAAGTGTATTTTTAAGTTCAATTAGGACTTGTCGGGTGAGGTTTGATTTAGTGTGTTTGAGTGTTATGGGTAAGTCTTAATGGTACCCACTCAAAATTGAGCATGATTACATGTTTGTTGCTTTCAAATGTTTGATAAAACGCCTAAAAGAATAGAATCTATGCTAGGTGATATATGAGTAGCCAACAACCTTAGAATTGAGTGAAAATGACATGTAGAATAATCCTAAGCATGTCCCCTAATTTGAACTCAATCTGGTTGAACAACTATAAAAAAAATTTGGGGAAGATCAGGTTGTATGGGACTTTGCAACTCGTAAAATGGTTCTGCGGCTCGCTAAAGGTAATAGAACAGATTAAGGAATCTAAAAAGACACTTTATGGCTCGCAAAATTTCTTGCAGACAGCAATCTGTTTGCAGAATGGTCCAAAACTTTTGTAAGTTCCGGTAAGTTTTGCAATAGTATTCTGCGACTCGCAGGATTGTTTTGCGGCTTGCAAAACTATTTTTCATTCCGCGGAACTATTTTGTGGTGGCCATGTTTCATTATTCCTCAATCTTTTCCTGCATTGTCTTTTACCTCTTATTAGGATCATTTTGTACTTTGCTTTTATTCTACCATATGAAAAATACAAAAATAGTTATACCTTGTGTATTGTTCTCCTCGTGTGCTAACGAAGAATTTCATTACAGAGATGTCTCAAAGAAATACCCTAATGACCAAGGCAGTAAAGCCAGCTCCTAGAGTAAAAGGCTTTTGGAGGTAACCCAAGCATCACACCCTACCCAAACTCCAGTCAAGAGGAAGGCTCTTGGCATTGTAGAATTTAATGAGTCCACCTCCTAGTATGAATAGGAGAGGACACAGAGCCCTTCACCCTTGCCCTCAGCTAGCCTACATGCCGAGTTGCACAACAAACAACATGCAGATATCCATAGATTTCAGCTATCAAAATCCAAGAATACATTCATAGCCAGCAAGGTTAAACAAAATTTTCTTAAGGAGAAAAGCCTGAGCCTCAAAGGAATCCAAGACCACATCCCGCTCACCGTAGAGAATATAAAAACTAGGGAGCGGGAATTCTTCATGCAATCACCTGGATTATATAGTGAGGCCCTTGTGAGGGAGTTCTATGTAGCCTATGTAGCCAAGCTGGAAAGAAAAATAAAGGGAAGAACAAGGAGTACATAAAGTCAATTTTGGTAAGAGGTATGGAAGTTGATTGTGGCTATACGACAATCAATCAAATGTAATTCAAGGTTGGCTCCCCAACTCAGAGGCACTCAACCAAGAATACCAAGAAGAATATGAGAGTAAGCTTAGAGGAGGTGATGATGAGCATCAATGGGTAGCCTCTGTCATAGTTCAAGGCACACCAGTTTGGATCAGTTCAGGGCATAAAATTTTTAAGGCATACCTCAAAACTGAATCCAAGTATTGACTCAGCTTTGTGAGTTACACATAATAGCCTTTAGAAAATGAAACGGACATCAAAATAGAGAAAGCCATCCCTGTCTCATCCATTATGTTAGGGTACCACATCAATGTGGAAAAGGTGATATTTCCAGAAATTGGAGATCGTGCGCAACAAAGGGAAACTTCTCATCACCAAGCTGTGCAAGAAAGCAAAAGTTTCAGCGCTGCTAATCATATGGTGGAATTGGAGTCAGATATTGATGTCACACGGGCCAATGATGAAACAAAGCCAGCCAAGAAGACGATCAGGCTAGACATACCACAAGCAACTCAATCCTCTGGGACATCTATGACATAGTTACAAGGGTCAATGTTTAAGCTAATAGGGCCTACCCAAACTTCGAACAGCAGAGCCGCACGATCCTCGTCTATCCTCCTACTACAACCAGACCTCTGCCGTTAATTACCCGCCCCAAGATTGTTCAGCTTGGTTTCTTAGCAAACAATATAAACACAAAAGTGAACAAGTTGATAGCGAACATCCCCAACTTGATTCGGGCTGCCCTTAAACCAATTCAGACAGCTTTGAGTAGAGTCCAAAGGAGACAACAATATGAGACTAACTCAAGATATTGAGTGAGAGATCCGACCGGTGAGAAAAGAGAAGTGGTAGAGAGTTGACTTCCTTACGGGTTGATATGGCTAAACTTAAGGTGGACATGTAGCAGTTATATTTAACAGAGTTGGACTTCTTTTGCATGAGTGTGCAAGATCATGAGTGTGCAATCAGAGGAAGAAAAATAAAAGGCACTTCGGAGGCTCCAAAAGTTACGATACCTACTACTGAGCTTTCTGACGCAGAGATTAAGGAGACTATTGAAGAGGCTAAGATAGATGAAGATCAGTGACCTGGGGGGGACATAGTTGAAGAGAAAGAGATGACGCTCGAGGAGGACATAACCTTGGGAACAATGGAGCATTCGCTGAGGGAAGGAGCAGTAGTAGGAGCCAATACCAGTGCTAGTACAACACTCCCACAGCCCAAAGGAGAGTACATCACAGGTTTAGGAACATGCACTGCCTGCTACAGCGCTTTCGGACCAAGCAACATAGCTTGAGGCTTATTCCATAGAGCCAAAGGCTGCAACTACTGGCCTTGAGGCCATTTTAGCAGACCCCACTCACAAGAGCGCCAATGCGCCACGGGAGCCCCTAAACTTTGCCTTTTATTTTCATGCATTGGGGATCATGCATGCTTTTAAGTTAAGGGTCGGGTAGAAAAATATGGAACACTATAACTGTACATATGTGGATAGTCGTAATTTGTTAAAATGTAATTGTTTAAATGTATAGTGAAAGGTTGTTTAGCATGCTCTGAATTCTCCTTGATTTTTCTTTACGTAATTCTTTTACAAGGGTGTATTTTGAACCAAGTCCCTAGTAATGAGCATTTTAACATTTTTGTTACTAATTTTCTCATATTCTAGCATGTGATAGTTTTTGCAATCGATCATACTCCTCAAAAACGAGTTGAAACGGTGAAAAAGTTGCAATGCAAATGAACAACAGTTTTTGTGATATAATGGCTCATTTTATTACTTTGTGATTACTAGAGTGTTAATCGTACGAGACTACGTCGTGCACTCAATTGATAGTCGAAAATAAGTTATTTCAAGTGATTCGTGTATCATGTGTGATGAGTGTCACTACTAGAAATCAGGAAAATAGAGACCAAAGATTAGCGACCAAAGTTGGTCTGCCACAAAAAGCGACCAATTTTGGTCGCCTAAATAGAAAAAAAATTGAAAAAAAAACTTAAATTCATTAGCGACCAAAATAGGTCGCCCAGTGGTCGCCATTTTGTTCAACATTTTGACCGGCCTGGTCAAACAAAGCTGGTCAAAGAAAATTCAAAAATAGCGACCAACTTTGGTCGCCAATCTGGGCCCACGTTCAATTTTGGCGACCAAAGTTGGTCGCTTAGGTATGGGAAAATTTCTGGGGACATTTGCGACCGAAGTTGGTCGCTACTATTCAATATTAAATTTAACCAGAAATTAAATTGTACTATAAGCGACCAAAGTTGGTCGCTATTGTTGAATATTAAATTAAATAAGAAATTAAATTAGCGACCATCTTTGGTCGCTTTTCTAAAGGAATTTTATGGTGCAATAAGCGACCAAAATAGGTCGCTAATTTGTTAATATTTTACTAATATATTATATACATAACTTGATATATATAGAGTGTATTGTATAATAAACTACATAAATAAATATGTACATACATAATATAGTATATGTACATATATAAATATATAAAGACATGTACATAAATAAATAAATATTTATATAATAAAGTGTATGTAC
>MCJB01003038.1:0-10633 GCA_002018475.1 Nicotiana obtusifolia
TAGACTTAATACTCTCAAAACCCATCAACCTAGACGCTAATGTGATAGCCAAAGCAAACTTCCTAGATAGTGGGTCAGCTACTACATTCTCCTTTCCCTTCTTGTAATGTATCACGTAAGGGAAACTCTCAATGAACCCTACCAACTTGGCATGTCGTTTATTTAGCTTCTCTTGACCCCTAAGATGTTTGAGGGACTCGTGATCACTCCTAATTACGAATTACTTAGGCCATAGGTAATGTTGCCAATGAGCTAAAGCTCTTACGAGGGCATACAACTCTTTGTCGTACGTAGAGTAATTCAAGGCAGCCCCCTTCAACTTCTCACTAAAATAGGCAATAGGCTTCCCATCTTGCATAAGAACACCTCCAATTCCCACCCCTGAGGCGTCACACTCAATTTCAAATGCCTTACTAAAATCAGGTAATTGTAACAATGGGGCAGAACTAAGCCTACGTTTCAACTCTTGGAAGGCACCGTCTTGCGGCTCCCCCCACACAAAAGGCGTGTCTTTTCTCACCAACTCTGTGAGCGTTGCTGACAAAGTGTCTGTAAAAACTAGCTAGTCCATGGAAACTTCTAACATGTGAAACAGTAGTAGGAGTACGCCAGTCCCTAATAGCTTTACCTTAGATGCATCTACTTCAACACCATTAACACTTACAACAAATCCAAGAAATACAACTTTCTCTACACAAAAAGGCACACTTCTTGTAATTAACATATAATTTTTCAGCTCTTAATACTTCAAACACCTGCCTTAGGTGATCAACATGGTCATCTAAACTTCTACTATAAATCAGGATATCATCAAAGTAGACAACCACAAACTTATTAAGAAACGGTTTAAGCACATGATTCATTAATCGCATGAACGTACTAGGTGCGTTGGAGAGACCAAAAGGCATCACCAACCATTCATATAGACCAAACTTGGTCTTGAATGCAGTTTTCCACTCATCACTCGATTTCATACGGATTTGGTGGTAACCGGACCTAAGATCAATCTTAGAAAACACACATGAACCAAAAAACTCATCTAGCATGTCATCTAACCTGGGGATAGGATGACGATACTTTACCGCTATCTTGTTGATGGCTCGGAAATCAACGCACATTCTCCAGGTGCCGTCTTTCTTTGGAACCAAGATCACGGGTACGGCACACGGACTTAGACTTTCTCGAACTAGCCCCTTACTCAATAGCTCATCACTTGTCGTTGCAACTCCTTAGTATTCTGTGGATTGCTTCGATATGCGGGTATGTTTGGAATTTGTGAGCCCGGAATAAAGTCAATTTGGTGTTCTATCCCCCTCAACAGAGGTAGTCCACTCGGCATCTTCTCGGAAAACATGTCCCTGTATTCCTGCAAAACAACACTAACAACACTAGGCAAGGGGTGAACGTTAGTAGAAACTTCATCTTCATACTCAACCTCACAAACAGAACCATTATGTACAGGTCTTAAGGTAAAACCATCACTAGTTCTTTCCCCGGCATTCTTCCAAGTACCAGCTGTTCTTTCAAGGTTCTCCACTCGGATACTAAGTGCCTTTACTTCAGCCCATAGCTCGGCTAAAGTAATATTGGTCACAACCTTTTCTCCTTCCGTAGCCATGTACCTACAAAAGAAACAAGACTAGAGAATCTGTTAATGTTAGTTAAAATTCTCTCTCTCACTTTTGAATAACTCTCGGATTCACTCAAATTTTTGGGTAGGATTTCACACTTGTCTTTAAATTGGCTTCCTCTAATTGACCAAGTTCCTTAGGAACCTTTCAAGTTCACAAGATCAATAGTTTTCTTCGGGGTGAGTGAAGTTATGTGACTCGATAGGCAGACAGCTTTTTAAGTGAGCACAAGAAGCCAAGAATTATCTACGAAACTGGAAATTCTGAGTTTTAGCACGAGGTCCTACAAGCTCAAAGATTAGTAATTACTTAAATAGGGAAATTACCTAAGAATTACTAATTAGAAGTAGTGAAATTAAGAAGAATTTCGAAATTGAAGAGATAAGGAAATTTTAGAAGCTTTCCCACTTTAGTTTGGAGAAGACCAATCCTTTCTCCTTAGCCCTTAGGATTTTGGGCCCCCCCCCCTTTCCTTTTCCAACACAAATTAGCCCCTCCTCTCCTTGTCCAAATAGAATTTCAACTCCTTGAAACTTCTCCCTTTTGAATTTGGGAGTTGTTTCCTTCTTGGACTAGAATTAGAGTTTCCTATTCTCCTCCTCAAATTTGGCCTTCCTAACACTTCTTAGGCCCTCTCCCATGTTTTTCAACCAAAATATTCAAGAACAACAAATTAAAGTTCAAAAACTTCAAGAATTCAAGGAAATCTCGTTAGGAACGTTTGAGGGTCAAGAACAACGTAAAACTCTTCAAGAACTTCAATTTTAGTTCCAAGAACTTCAAGATTTTCAAGATTCAATCCTGCACCTTCAAGAATTTCAACTAGAGTTTCAAGATTTCAAGATTATCAATTTCTAACGATCAAGAACTTCACGAATCGGTTCAAGAACGTTTCTTTAGCAATCTATGTTCAAGACTTCAATCCCTAGATGATTTAACGACTTCAACCAACAACAATTTTCGGTTTTTCTTTCTTCTCTTTTTTTTTTCACGTTATTTTTTTTTCACTTTTTTGTTTTTTTTTTGTATAAATCAAAAACGAAATTAAAGATAGAACCTAAACTAAGGCACGAAGAACAGGATTGGGATTGTAAGAACAAACCATTTCCAAGCTCTGATACCAACTGATGCAATATAAAAAGCGGAAACAAGAAAACAAAAGATAGAAGTAAGACGCTCAATGAACTATCAAGACAACAAGTAGGAACTAGTTTACTTACCTTCTTGATGAAGTCACGGAGTACCTATACTATACGAACAACCCTCAAGACAACAATGGTCTTACAAACTGTTCGATCAAACAAAGGAACAAGTTCAATTTTGAATCACACCAAAATTGGACAAGTTAATTCACACGATTTTGGGAGCAATGTGCTGCCGGTTTTTGATTGATAATAATGTCAAAAGGTATCAAAATAATGAAGTGTTTAGGCTTATATAGAATGAGCGTCTACCTAAATCAACTAGGAAAAGAATAACTAGTTAACCTAAATCAACTAGGAAACAACTAATTAACAAAAAGGCCACAATTTGGCTAAGTTTAAGAAATAGTCTCGCAGGACCAAACAAGTAAGAATTAATGTCTTCAATAACTACACAATAATATAATATATAACACAAATATACATCTTCAACATAAGATTCGTCCATAGTAAGATTTATGGACGCTTGGCTCTTCTCTAAGGCTAACCAACGCCTTTTCTTGTCTTGTTCATAGATGGCATTAATAACACTTGATCAAATTTATTTGCATCAATATTTCAATGGATAATATTTTTCTCATTGTAAAGAGGGAATGGAAATTTATACAAAATCCAATGATGTCAAAGTATGGCGCGTTATCAAAAAGGAAAATTATCCACTATCAGCAGCAGCTCAACCACCCGGCTGGTCCTGAAGATATAGATGAATACACATACGAGCAAATCGTTGTCGTTTAGGTTAATTCTAAGGAACGAAACTTGCTCTATAATGCTATAAATGGAGAAGAGTAT
The DNA here is from genome assembly GCA_002018475.1 of Nicotiana obtusifolia. Classification (NCBI taxonomy): domain Eukaryota; kingdom Viridiplantae; phylum Streptophyta; class Magnoliopsida; order Solanales; family Solanaceae; genus Nicotiana; species Nicotiana obtusifolia. Next base: position 3,626 of record MCJB01003038.1, read on the forward strand.
GAGAAAATTTGAAGCTGTGATACTGCAAAGAAATGTGGGACAAACTGGAAGTTACCTATGAAGGAACAAGCAAAGTGAAAGAAACTTGAATAAACATGTTGGTTCATGATTATGAACTCTTCCAGATGAAAGAAGGAGAATTCATTGAGGAAATGTTTGCAAGATTCAGAAAAATCATTGGCAATCTGAAAGTCTTTGGTAAACCCTACTCAAATGGCGATCAAGTTCAAAAAATCCTGAGGAGTTTACCTGCCACTTGGCAGACAAAAGTAGTTGCACTCAAATCTCAAGATCTAAACAAACTTTCATATGATGAACTGCGAGGAGATCTTATAGCATTTGAGAAAACCCATCTCAAGAAAATAATTCAAGAAGAGAAGAAGAAAACATTTGCCTTCAAAACTACAATTGAAGGACCTGAAGATGATATTGATGACGATCCAGAAGACCTTGAAGAATAAATTGCCATTGTATCAAGAAACACGAATGGATTGATGAGAAGATATAGAAACACAAAAAGGGAAGGATTCCATCTAGACGAACCAGGCAATACAATGAACAAGACAAGAATGACGGAAAGTGTTATGAGTGTGAAAGGTATGGACATGTTCAAGCTGAATGCCCAGACCTTAAAAGAAAAGTCTCCAGAGGATTCAATAAAAACAAATCCTTCGAAAGCTGGAGTGATAAAGATAGTTCAGAACACGAAGAAATAGCAAATTTGTGCTTCATGACCATCTTGGAAAATGACATGAATAGATACTCTGGTTGCTGGACTGATGAAGATGCATTAGACGATGAATGCAAAAAAGATACTAAAAATTGTTTCATGGCACGAGTTGAAACAAGCGAGGTAAGATCCTATAACTGTGATAGATGTAATGAATTGCAGGATATTCTTGACCTTACCCTAAAGGAGTGTCAAAAAATGTTGAATGACTTAAGAATACTCAATAGGGACAAGAAGGACTGGGAACTTAAACTTGAAGTCTGTGAAATCAAAAGAGATGTACTTCAAGATGAAGTTCATGAATTACAAATGCAACTTAATGGCATACGCAAGTCCACCAGTTAGAGTTCTGTCAAATCTAACCAGACGACGTACAAGTCAAATGGAAAAGGACTTGCTAGAACTGAGTCCACAAGTACTAACACAAGTGGAGATCAAAAAATGGATCAACCCATGTGTGTCATTATACAAAGTTGGACATAAATACTCTTTTTGTAGATTTTGTAAATCTAATATTTCAGGATAGATTTGGAAACCCAAAAACAACCCTAATTCCAGTAGAACTAACCAACAAGGACCCAAGCATGCTTGGGTAACTAAAAGAAGATGATAATTCTATTTTGCAGGAACGCCACAGAAAGAGTCGCAAAGGAAAATAGTATTTAGACAATGCGTGTTCCAGTCACATGACAGGTGACAAAAATCTATTCAAAGAAGTTACAAAAATAATTAGAGGAAATGTCAAATTTGGAGATGATTCAAGAGGAAAGATAGTTGGTACCGACACAGTTCCATTCAGTAATAATTGCAATATTACAGAGGTATATCTTGTAGATGGACTCAACTACAATCTCTTGAGTATAAGTCAACTGTGTGATTGGGGGTGCGAAGTTAAATTCAAGCAAATAGGATGTGCTATTAAAGATGAGGCAGGTAAGATCATTCTTCCTGGTAAAAGGCATGGAAACGTCTATATTCTTGATGGTATTGAAAATCTAGATAGCCATATCTGTTTAGCATCCATAGCTGATGATCCATGGCTCTGGCATAAAAAACTTGGCCATGCAAGCATGCATCTAATTGAAAAACTCTCCAAGCATGATTTATTTATTGGTCTTCCCAAGCTCAATTTTTCTAGAAATCATGTATGTGATGCATGTCAAATTAGTAAAAAAACTAGAAACTCTTTCAAAACCAAGGATATTGTGTCTATTGCCAAGCCTTTACAATTGCTTCACATGGACTTGTTTGGACCCACTAGGATCATTTACTAGTACTGACTAGTAAATGATATGCTTTTGTTATTGTTGATGACTACTCAAGTTTTTACAGAGGTGATTTTCTTATCTCATAAAGATGAAGCATTGAAAAGCTTTGAGATTTTCTGTAAAAGAATTGAACGAGAAAAGGGGCATCTTATCAACACCATTCAAAGTGATCCTGGAGGAGAATTTGAAAGCAGAGCTTTTGAAGAATTATGCAACGTTCGGGGATACACTCATAATTTCTCAACACCAAGGTCATCACAGCAAAATGGAGTAGTTGAACTTAAAAACAGAACTCTGCAGGATATGGCAAGAACCATGATACTAGAACATTCCCTTCCAAATCGTTTCTGGGCAGAAGCAGTTAGCACAGCTTGTCACATTCTCAACAGGTGCTTAATTCGACCTATTCTGAAGAAGACTCCATATGAATTATGGAAAGGTAAGAAACCCAACATTGGATACTTTCACCCCATTGGAAGCAAATGCTTTGTCCACAACAATGGCAAGATAATCTTGGTAAGCTTGACCCAAGAAGTGATGAAGGTATATTTCTTGGCTACTCGAATAACAGGAGATTTTGTAAAATCTATAATAAGTGTACCTTATGCATGGAAGAATCAGTTCATGTTATTTTTGATGATAATAACTCTACGGTCGAGAAAGGAGATTTTGCAGGTGATGAAGAGATCGATCAAAATTAACCAAGATCAGTGAACCGAAGACTTCAAAAGAAACTACTGACAGTACGACTGGAACTCCACTGTCGACTAATGAAGACATCAGTGAGCATGATCAACCTCAGAATGAGTCGACTAATCAATGTACTGAAGCAGTACCAAACGTATGGAGAAGCGAACCAGAATATCCTCAGAAGTCCATCACTAGAAATCCAACTAATGGAATGAAAACAAGAGGAGCTTTCAAGAAAAAAGCTAACATCGCTCTCATATCCTAAATAGAGCCAAAGAAAGTTGATGAAGCTTTGAAAGACTCAAGTTGGGCATAGGCTATGGGCTAAAAAAGCTCCTAGAGCTTGGTATGAAAGACTAAGCTCATTTTTGGTGAGTCATAGATTTTCGAGAGGTAAGATTTATACTACTATTTTCATCAAAAGATCACCTTCAGAAAATCTCATTATTCAAATCTATGTAGGTGATATTATATTTGGAAGTGCCAGCCTGTTTTATGAAAGGTATTCTCACATCTCATGCAAAGTGTATTTGAAATGAGCATGATGGGAGAATTGACTTTCTTTCTTAGACTTAAAATTCATCAATCAGATGAAGGGATCTTTATATGTCAGACAAAGTACAGAAAGAAGCTAATACAAAAATTCAGAATGAGCAACGCCAAGGCAATTGGGACTCCCATGAGTCCAGCTACATCTCTTGACAAAGATGAAGAAGGAAAATCAATAGATGAATCAAAATATCGTGGGGAATGATTGGATATCTACATTATTTAACTGCTAGTCGTCCTGACATAATGTTTCAAATCTGTTCCAAGCAGCTCCTAAGGAGTCACATTTAACTGCTGTGAAGCGAACAATTAGATATCTTATTGGAACTACTTCACATGGATTATGGTATCCACGTCTTAATAATTTTAAGCTTGACGCTTTTTCAGATGCAGATCTTGCCGGTGATAAAGATGACAAGAAAAGCACAAGTGGAACTTGCCAACTACTTGGAAAATCGCTTATCTCCTGAAACAGTAAGAAATAGGGATCAGTTGCACTGTCTACAACTGAAGCTGAACACATTTCCATTGGACAATGATGTGCTCAACTACTTTGGATGACTCATCAATTAAGTTCGTTTAAGCCTGTTAAAATTTTCTATGATAATTCTAGTGCTATTTATCTTTCAAAAATCTTGTGCATCATTCTAGAGCAAAGCATATAGATATCAAGAATCATTTAATTAGAGACCATGTTCTTAAGGGTGACATTGAATTATCGTTTGTTAACACGAAAAATCAATTAGCCGATATTTATTTTAAGCCTCTTCTAGAGGATAGGTTTCAAACCCTTAGGGATTTACTTGGAATTATTACATTTTCAAAATAAGGCATTGATTTTTTGGTACTCAAAAGATTGCATGTTAAAATAATTTTGGTAAAAAATCTTTTGTACTGTGTTACTTCATTATTACTACCTGCTGCATTTATTATGCGCCTCCGTTTTAGCACCTTTTTTCTCCTTTTTGGTTTACCGAGATGCAAAACTGAATCAATCATTCACGTCTATATCCTTTCTCAACCCCGTCAGTCATGTCGATTAAGTCACATCGCTTCACTCCTCTCTCCATCTCTATAGATCTGCCTCTCCCTTGAAGTTCTATGTATACATCCTTCACTCATCCTCTCTAATGGCTAAAGCTTCAAAAATCCCCCTGCTTCCACTCGCAAAAGCACCAGTTCCAAAGAGAAACCCCTTTCTCAACTATTTGAACCAGTCACTATTGGCTTTGACCACTCTGAGGGTTTCTTGTCTTCTCAAGAAATCCTCTCCGCCGATGCTCGAATAGAAAAGGCACTAGTAAAGAGACCCATGAAAGAAGTAGCAGAAGCGTTCACTCTAAAGAAGGTCAAGATAGACCCGGACAGCGTACTGGAGTCCGAACTGAACTATTGGGATTCTCCCAACAGAGATAAGTTTGTCTCCTTCAAAGGTAAGTCAATTTCTCATGGAAGGATCATCAACTTGGAAGAGATGGAAGCCCTAAATTTCTTTTCAAGGTTGGGAAAACTTCTTTGCCTAACCCCTCCAAAGGTCTATGAAGATTTGGTTCGCATGTTCTATGCAAATCTTTGTTCCCAGAAATTGAGTCACTCATGCTAGGTCAGTGTATTATTGTAGACTGTTCTACTTTTGATTCCCTGTTTAAGTGTAAAGTTCTTGTTATTCTGCCCTGTTTAAAAACTCATGGCCTGATTATTTTGAAGTGTCATTTGAACAAGCCAAACAATGTCTTGCTGATTCCCCATCTGATCCCCTGCCAAACCAATTAGGACCTAGTGACATCAACTTTGAAACCCGTATTCTTGCCTACATTGTTGCCACCACCATTCTTCCTAGAACTGGTTCATACACCACTCTATCTCAAAGGGACACCTTTTGGTCCACTGTCTTCTCACCAAACACAAGGTAAAATTGTCCTCCTGGATAATAAATTTCATCATTGAATGTGCTGAAGATCTCTCAAGCCTACCCTACGGGATGGTCATTACTCACCTCCTCGAGGCTTTAAATATCCCTCTCTCTAACTATCCTTATGTATCTATTTCCAAGTGCTATAACAATAGGGCGTTTGTTAATATGGGATATGTTATTGTGGATGGTACTTGGGTAAAGAAGCAGGAAGTTGAAGCCAAAGTGATCCCCTCTAATTCAAAGGTAAAGTTTGATAACTCTCAAACTGCCATCAACAATCCAGAGTTGCTTGAAATGATAGTTGCACCTGATGACGAGATGATTATGATCTGACGTGTCCAAGTTAAGAGTCATGGTGCTGAAAATCGCAGAAAAGGTAGTGAAAGCATCCAAGGAAGTGCATAATCGAGTGGATGGAATCTCAGTCACAACGAACGCTAGTTTTGATCACCTCAGTGAAGCTATCTGCAACACCCTTACCTATCTCCTCCTTCGTCAATCTCTGTTAGCTGTTTAGACAATTTCTTTTGGTCTCTCTAGATAATTTTCTTTTTTTGCATGCTCCGTGGATGACTGTAATTAAGTATACTGTCTGCTAATCTTATCTACTAGTAGTTAACCTTGCTTAGCCTTTTTTTTAAATTGATGCCAAAGGGGGAGAAGTAGAATATACTAACTTTGTAGGATGTAGGATGTAGTCAAATGATTGAGCAAAAGTAAAATAGAATACTAACCTGCAGGATGTGGCTCAGTCGACTGAGTAAAGTCAACTACTGGACATCTGAATAAGGGGGAGCATTTGAATGAGGGGGAGTCGACTCCAAGTACTCAACGTACCTCACAACAGGTTGAGGAGGAGCCGACTAGAGCAAGAGTCTATAAACAGGGAAGTAAAATGAATTAAGTTTTTTTTGTCATCATCAAAAAGGGGGAGATTGTTAGATATATATTTTAATGATAGACAATAACTTAATTCTACTTGCAGGAAACAAATTCCAAGGAAGGATGCCACAAGAATTGGAAAGATTCTAGCAAAAGATCTAAAAGCAAGAATCAAGGATTCAAATGTGCAAGTCAAGATCCAAAGGTAAGAATCAAGGAGTAAAATTGTTGTGACCTCGTGTTTTATGGAAAACGGATACTCGATTCAACTATTTACGGAAGGCATCAATCAATCAGCATAGAAGATCAATCAATTAGTATAGAAGATCAATCACCTACATAAAAGATCTACAGAGAATATTCATCTCAACGGCTTGCAAGGAAAAGGAAATCAAGGAAGCAACGAAAGGAAAAGTCTATTCTATTCTTGGAAGAAAATCATCTTGACTGATTCTGGGAATCAACTCCCTTGAGTTGCCATTCAATCATTACACTATCACTCCATGAAGAATGGAGACCAACTCGCCATATGTATTCTACAGAAGATGCCAAGGGACGACATACCTTGATCGAACCAAATTCAATCTCTTTGTTCTACTTCAAACAAGCATTGGAGTCTGCTATAGATTTCTTGTGTAACTAGGAAGAGAAGAAAGAGAGAAAAGAATACTGGTGAGGCATTGTATCGAGCATAGAGAGAAAAACAAAGTCACAAACCTGTTGGTGTATAACATCAACCCATCTGTACGAAGCCGCTTCATACTTGAAAGAGAACACCCTTGCAACCCAACAGGACTGGACGTAGGATTCATTCTGAATCCGCACCAGTATAAAAACATTCTATGCCATTTACTTTCTGTGTTTTATTTTCCTATATTCAGTTTTGAAAAGCCCAATCGACTAAAGCGAAGTTAGTTGACTACCTCGCAAAAGAAAAGAAAAATTACAATTCACCCCCCCCCCCCCCCCCCCCC